>PYAF01004305.1:17329-37434 GCA_007407185.1 Glycine tomentella | reverse complement strand
TCTGCGATAGGATTTGAGAAGGTTTTCATGATGAATCTTGTTGCAGGTAGGCTGTTATTGCTGGACTCAGATCTAGGAGAATCAAGAACAGACTCCATGGATCGTTGCTGAGCTCTGATACCATGAAAGGTATCAGACTCGATGAAGGGCAAAGAAGAAGAACGCAGGAGAAAGGGAAGAAAGCTAAAAGAATATTATTGAATGAATGTAAACATACATAGAGAAGCTTTATATAAAGCTATACACCAGATATAACAAACCTAACTAACTTTAGTTATTCTACTGTCAAACTTATTGAGAGTGTATAAAGGCAAAGAGAGGAAGAAGACAAAAACAAAAAGAGAAATAAAGAGAGGATCTTGCATGCAGTCATGAAAAGTACTTTCTCTCACATAACTTCGTGCCATATGAACTAAACAAATCTGGTAGTTATTGGTCAGTAACACCATCATTCTTTCTATAAAACTTTGGCATGACTGATAAAGAACTAAGAATGTTTCTAAATTATCGCCTAAAATTTTCTCAAGTCATGAATTGTTTTCCTTCGATTTGAACCTACCCAACTTCAAAATCATCATTTTATGAACAATTGATACCAAAAGAAATAAATAAAGGAGAAAATAGAATGTGTATGAAATTACATTAAATGTGTACATAGTATATATGGATACAACAATTGGAAACGATTTGTAAAACTTAATTCCCAAGAGAAAAATTAATTCAAATTCAAATATATGATCAAATTAATCAGATAAGATAACTTCCTAAGATAAGAACTATAGTACACAGAATGTAGAATGTAACCGATACACATTCTATTTTCTCATGTAACCAATACACATTCTATTTTCTGTTTATCTCTTTCTTGGTATCATGGTATCAACAGGTGTTAAAAAAATATGGACACAACAGAGGTCAATTGGGAAGGATTTGTGAAATTAACTTTCTAAAATAAGAATTAATTCAAATTCAAATATAAGATCAAATCAGAACAAATAACTTCCAAAGATATATTCTTAAAAAAAACTAGTGCGAATACAGATTTGATCATATACTAAAATTCGTAATTGCTCTCTTAATTTAGCTTTTTTCCTAATTAATTTGTACACCTTCATTCAGACAAATTTGAAACCAAATAGCACAGCTCTTCAAAATAAATTTAACCTCATAAGATTAGTTGAGTATTATCTATGTGAGCAAAGATAGATAATTAAACAATAAATAAAAGATAGAAGTAATATAGAAATAAATATAAATCAACGATTGATTAACAGCATCATTGTTCGTACAGCTGAAAGAAAGTTGTATATTATTTTCTTACTTATCTGTACAAACATATATATATATATATATATATATATATATATATTCAACGAGAAAAATTAAATGTGAGAACTATAAATCTAACCATATAAAATTATATATAGATGATTCAAATTAAAAGTTAATTAGTAATTAAATAATTAATAACAAAAAATAGTATTATTTACTTTTTATTTTTTACTATTTAAATATGATATAATATTGTTATATATTTCTTATTTTCATTTCTTACAGGAGTTTCCATTTGATACTTTATATACATATGGAAATATGAGATGGCCTTTTTTACAAGAGTGAGAAAAATAAAGATGAAAATATTCGATCTTATCTAAGATTAACAAAACACATAAGTCATAAGTCATCTAATATGAATTTTTTAAATAGTCACGGTGACAAAAAAGTTTAAATATCTATTATGATTCAAATTTACTTTTTTTTTTACTCTTGTTAAAAATGGTCCTCTCTCTCTCTCTCTCTCTATATATATATATATAGTTTAGTATCTCTTTGGTTTTCTGATATATCTATTAGTTCTGCTACAGCCATCTAATCTACTCAATAAAAAGAATGCTATCGTGGGAATTTTTTTATTTTTTATATCAAAATATGTTTTTGTTTCTCCTACAACAAGAGGGGTAACTATGATATTTTTTATCACTAGCCGATGCTAAATTTAGTGAAATCGTGACATGCAGTCTAATTGTTAAACATGTAAGTTAATGTCGACTTGACTGATAATAAATTGATTGAAAATGTGACGCAGGATCTAATCATTAAATTGATATTAATGAAAATACCAAGGACGCCTACAAAAAAGAATCACAAGATGTCACTTAGAGTAACACTTTCTACATTCTAGGTAACAAAAATCACTCATAATAATAAGTAAATAATTTTGTAAAATATTCACTTTCATAATTAATTTTGTGAAATAACCTATTTTGATAATAAAAAAAAGTCTTACCATGGTAATACAGAAACCAAGTTATGTGTGTAAGATTTATCAGTGTGACTCATTTAAATAAATGATATTTGATTTAATGAATAAAGGATATAAGGGTAATTGGATATAAAAGGAAAATTATTAAAAGATAACTGTTGATAGGTGCAGTTATCATAAGTGTAATAGTCAGTTCCTAAAAAAATAAGGATCTAGAAAACTAAATATTGTCATTGTCTCTCAATGAGAGTTGTATCCTATCACTATGACTACTAGAAAAATGAGTTTTAATATCACTAAGTTAACATCGATTTTATAAAAAAACCGATGTTAACGAAAACGTGGTGACAAATTCGTAAAACAGATGCTAACGAAAACACGGTGACAAATTTGTAATTAACAGGACTTGGTTAACATCGGTTTTCTTAAAAATCGACGTTAACGTGCTCTATTAACATCGGTTTTTCTAAAAACCTTAAAAATCGATGTTAATAGATACACGTTAACATCGGTTTTTAAGGTTAGTTTGAAAAACTGATGTTAACAGATACACGTTAACATCGGCTTTCCTAAAAACCTTGGAAAATCGATGTTAACAGAGCACATTAACATCGGTTTTTAAGAAAACCGATGTTGTTAAAGAGATAATTAACATCGGTTTTTCATTTTCATTGAAAATCGATGTTGTTATTATTATTATAAAAGTGCTAGCCCTAGCCCCCAAATTAAGAACCCTTCATTCTTGCGCCTATCTCTGCCTGTCACTCTCAGCCTTCACTGCTCGCGTTCTCTCAACCTTCACTGCTCGCCTTCACTCTCACGGCGGACTTGGCGCTTCCACTCTCGCTCTCAGTCTGCTCGAAACTGACATTTCACTTTCACTCTTACTCGCGCTCAGGTACTCGCTCTCGGTCTTGGTTTCGTTGTTCCTTCATTTTTCTTTTGCTCTGGTCTCTCTCAGGTACTCTCGCTCGTGCTCGCGCCTCTGAATCTCTCGCTCGTGCTCACTCCTCACAATGAAATCCTAAATCATGTTTGCAGGCTTACATTCTTACATTAATATGCTACTGAGGTTAGTTTCTTGTTTTCCGATTGTGTGTGTATATGATATTTTGTAGTTTTTATCATGATTTCAATTTATTGAGAGGTTAATTAATTGTTGCCATGTGTTTCAGATAGGAAGCCACCCAAAGCTCATCACAATGAGGTTGACTCTTTGATACAAGTTCTTTCAATTTCCGCTGTTCTATTATATTGTAGTGTTCTATTTTGGGTGATTGAATGTTGAATCCTATTTTTCAGCTAGTTAGAGACATTTTTTGGAAAAAATAGTTGACCAAATCCCCTTGCCCAAGGCTTCTCCTCTGAATTTCGAGCGTTTGACATAAGGTACGCCTCAATCGGACATTTCTATCAAAAGTTATGACCGTTTGAAGTTTATATGTTCAACATCAAGGTCTTTAACACAACTTATTTGATTCCAATTCCTTTGTCTATTAATTCTTGTTCTCTTCACTTTCCAGGTTCCTTCCCCAGCAGCATTGGCAATAGCATGCGCCTCTCCAATGGAATATGTGAATGTAAAACTGGCTATGCAATTCATGAAGGTTCCTAGTTTATATAGGTTATTTTCCTGCTTAATGTCATAATATTGATATAGTCTGGATTCTGAGTTACTGGTCTTTTTACTTTATTTTTGGATCTGAGATTGGGATAATTTAATAAAGACTTGTCTTTTTGATTGACTCATTGTGATTGCTCCCTATTTTTTTGGATTTTCTTCACTCGACTAAAATTGTAATTGGCTGATTGTTTAATTTTATATATGTCATAATGTATTTAGTTTTCGTAGTTTATTTTTATAGCTTTTTGGTGGAGTTTGGACAATCTTTTAAATAAGGGTAAAAAACAATTAAAAGAATAGGCGTATTTTTTTAAAAAAATAACATTCTACATCGGTTATATAGTAAAAAATCGATATAGAAAATGAACTTTCTACATCGATTTTAGACAAAATCGATCTAGTAAGTACTATTCCACATTGGTTTTTTAAATAACCGATGTAGAAAGTCAATTTTCTACATTAATTTTTTGAAAAATTGATGTTGGTTTTACATATTTTATGGTTTTTTACTTTCTTATTTGACGACATTGGTTTTTTTTAAGAAATTCGATGTTGTTTAGGTATGTTAACATCGGTTTTCAAAAATTGATGTTAACGTTGATACTTTTAACATAGGTGGTTTCAACATCGGTTAAAAATTGATGTTGAAAGTCCAAAAAAAACCGATGTAGAAAGCGATTTTTCTAATCAAAAGAAGATATAAGAACGAAAAAGGTCAAGACTCTGAGAAAGCATTCTACCATAAAAAATCTTCCGCAATCATGGACAAAGATATGTTTACGTGAAACTCATGAATTATAAAGATCTTGTTCATGTTCTTAATGTGATTGTTTTAAACAGAAATTATAGATTTATGTCTACATGATATGTTCATGTGTTCATAACATTGATGTGATTGTTTTAAACAGAGATTATAGATTATGTTTACATGTGATATCAGAACTACAGGTTTAAGAATTTGTGATTTTCCATTACTAATTTTTGGTTGATGCAACGATAAAGTATTCTAGTAGATTTTGAATCTTAATTTTCTGTTTGTTGCGAGTATTGCCGATAGAATAATATTGATCAAATAATATGTCGAAGCCTTACATTGATGTTATTGTTTCTCACTTGGTATGCCTTATGTTCCAATGGATATCATGATAAAGTCTTGATGATGTTCTCGGTTCAACATATATATATATATGTATATTAAATGCAAATTATCTTTCCTATCACTACAAGACAAAGACATATCAATGTTGGTGATGAAAAGTAAACAATAATGGTCGATCATTTTGTTGCTCTCCCTTATTCAAAAATTGTACCAATGAATATTTAAAATTGTATTTGATAAAGTATATATGCATTGATGTGTTGTGATCGAATGACTGTATATTTTGTTGACATTGAAAGTTAATTATAATATTAGAATGTGTTTGAATGTTGTTAAAATCTTATAATTTTAACATATTTTTGTATTTTATGAAGTGTTCGTATATTTGAATTAAAATATGGTGAATTTGTTAGTCACCAAAGTGGTCAAATTTGTATAAGTGATTTAATTCCAAATTGTATGTTCATTTCAATCATCCATAATTTTGATGCTATGAATGTATTAAAATTATTATTTTATGGATGAGTTGAAGTTGTTTATTATGGGGTAGTTAAGGATCAATCCAAAAGTTGGTTATTTGTCGTCATAATAAATAAATATGAATGTTGACATAATGGATACATGACTAGTTCTATTTACACATCCAAAGATAGTAAGTAATTCTAGTTAGTGTATGTATTATTGTCAAATTACTAAAAAAATTATTAGCATCACTATAACTTAATTATTTATTAATGGATCCCCAAAGGTGAACATTAGTATGCATTTTATGATGTATGAATATGTGAATTATGTTACTATGTGATATGTATGATTCAAAGCATTAATTTTTTTTAAAATTTTATACCTTGCAATACCTGTTGCTACACATTCGTTTTTCTCAACTGTTAGCATTTTTCAATGGACTAAACTTCTCTGAATGGAAAGAGCAAATTGAATTTTATTTTGGGATAATGGATTTGGATTTGGCTCTTAGAAAGAGAAACCTAGTGGTAAAGATGCAATAGGTTGAGTCTAATGTACATGTGAATGAGCATTGCAAGCAACATTAAGTCAACTCTTCCACAAACTGAAAGTGCTAATGAAATGTTAAAACTTGTGAAAGAGTGCTCCCAAACTACTGACAAGTCTCTTGCTCGGACACTAATTAGTACACTGACCACCATGAAATTTAATGGTTCACGTACTGTGCATGAGCATGTTGTTGAAATGATAAATATTGTAGTAAGATTGAAGTCATTGGGAATGGATGTGGATGAAAATTTTCTGGTGTAGTTCATATTGAACTCATTACCGTCTGAGTATGGTCTTTTCCAAATGAACTATAATATCATGAAAGAAAAATGGAACGTGCATGAATTGAACAGTATGTTAGTTCAAGAGGAAACTGGAATTAAGAACGAGAGAATTCATTCCATCAATTATTTCAAACATCAAGGAGCTGAAAAGAAAAGTGTTAAGAAGCATGAGAAGAAGGGAAGAGGACCATTAAAGATCAATAAGGTCTCCTCTTCTCAAATCCACAAGAAGGAACATAATGGAAACATATGTCATTTTTGTGGTAAGGCTGGACACTTCCAAAAGGATTGCCCGGAACATAAGGCTTGGTTTGAAAAGACAGGGATTCCTTACGACCCAAACCACAAGGCCAAATGAAATGTTTGTCTTTATGGGTAATAGAGCGAAAGTTCTAGTGGAAGCTTTTGGGACTTACCGTTTGATCCTTGACAGTGGACATCATTTGGACTTATGTGAAACTCTTTATGTACTTAGTATATTTAGGAATTTAGTTTCTATTTCCAAACTTGATAAAGTTGGATACTCTTTTAAATTTGGTAATGGTAGTTTCAATTTGTATAAGCAAATCATTTGATTGACAATGGTACTTTATATGATGGATTATATAAATTATGTCTTGATAATCTTTATGTTGAAACGCTTATGACTCTGCATCATAATGTTGGTACTAAACATACCTTAATTAATGAATGTTCTACTTACTTGTGGCATAAACTTTTGGGACACATTTCCAAAGAAAGAATTGAAAGATTGGTAAAGAATGATATCCTTCCGGATTTAGATTTTACTGATCTGAATGTTTGTGTGAATTGTATCAAAGGCAAACAAACAAAACACACAAAGAAAGGAGCCACAAGAAGCACTTAGCTTCTTGAAATTATACACACTGATGTTTGTGGTTCTTTTGATGTTAATTCTTTTAATAAAGAGAAATATTTTATCACCTTCATTGATGATTATTCATGTTATGGTTATGTCTATTTGCTACATGATAAATCTCAAGCTATAAATGCTTTAGAGATTTACATTAATGAAGTTGAAAGGCAATTAGACAGAAAGGTGAAAATTGTCAGGTCTGATAGGGGTTGTGAGTATTATGGAAGGTATGATAAAAGTGGACAACATCCGGGCCCATTTGCTAAATTTCTAGAAAAGCGTGGTATTTGTGCTCAATACATAATGCCAGATACACCACAATAGAACGGTGTATCAGAAAGGCGTAATAAAACCTTGTTGGAGATGGTTAAAAGTTTGTTAAATAATTCTTCTTTACCCATTTCATTGTGGACTTATGCTCTAAAGACTGTCATGTATGTATTAAATAGGGTTCCTAGTAAAGCAGTTCCAAGGACTTCTTTTGAACCGTGGACAGGAAGGAAACCTAGCTTAAGGCACCTACATGTTTGGGGTTGCCAGACAGAATTAGATACAAGTGTTGGTCCCAGATGAACTCAAGAGGAGGGGTGAATTGAGTTTTATACAATAATTAATAATTTAAAATCAAACTCAAAGCAATAATATAGATATAAGAGATAAAGAAGATACAATCAATTTTAACATGGAAAACCAAATTGGGTAAAAAAAATCACGATGTCCAAATTGGATAATCAATCCAATGGACAACTCCACTATGATAATTTTGTGTACAAGAGTTCCTAGTATCCTAGTTTCCTAGTATATCCTTACACAACAATTATCCCAGCTGGTATCCTTGTTTTCCAGCAAAAAGTTCTAGTCTCAATTCACTAAGAATAGAGACAGACTGATATCCTTGTTTCCCAGTCAGATTGGTATATTAGTTTCCCAGCAAAAATTCACACGTCTCAATTCACCAAGAACAGAGACAGAACCGGTATCCTAGTTTCCTAGCTGCGACCTCTTCCAAAGTCAAGAAGAAGAATACAGTTAAAATGGTTACCTTTACGCTTCTATTCCTTAAGCAAATAGGTAAGTTTAAATCCTAACGGAGAATTGAAGAATCAAACTTGCCAAGCGCTTCTATATGATCTCACAACAACTCTCTCAATGATGCAAACACAAACTCTCTTAAGCTCTAATATTATCTGGAATGGAATGCATACTCTAAACACCAAAATATGATTCTATTTATACTAATTTAAGGATATGATTTTAATCAGTTTTTGAAATCAATCCTAAATATATTCTATCATATTATCCAATTCAATCTTAAAGATATTCTATTATATTATGCAATGCAATCTTAAAAATATTTCATCCTATTTTGAATGCAATCTTCAAAAATCATTTATCTTATTAGGCAATGCAATCTTAAAGATATTCAATTATATTATGCAATGCAATCTTTAAAATATTCTATCATATTTTTAAATGCAATATTAAAAAAATATTTTATCCTATTTTTGAATGCAATCTTAAAGATAAATATCTTGGCAAGATCAATCTTCTAATCTCCTTACATAAAATCTAAAAAATAAATAGAAACAAATCTTCTTAATTCCATATCATCTTGAATGGTATCAATCTTCAGAATTCTTCAAATAATCTTTTCAATTATGTTGATCTTCATAAATCCAAAATGTCAGTAACTTCAAAATATCAAATAATCAAATAATTATCATCAATGCAATAAATATAATAATGTGGCATTCATTGTTTGTTACCATCAAAACTTTATAATTTTTTTTATGCATTAGGGGTTCAACAAATATCCAACAACAAGAACAATCAGTGGTTATTTCATTGGTTATCCAGAAAAGTCAAAAGGGTATAAATTTTATTGTCCTAATCATACTACAAGGATTATAGAAACTGGAAATGCTAGGTTCATTGAAAATGGTGAAGTTAGTGGGAGTGAACACCACATAAAGTGGCAATTCAAGAAGTGAGAGTACAAGTTCCTTTGACTTGTAGCTCTAGTAAAGTTGTTGTTCCTCATGTTATTGAACTGATTAATAATAATGAAGAACTGAATGATCTCGTTGCTTATTATGAAACTATTGCTAATGAACCCACTGTAGACGAACCACAACAAATAGCATTAAGAATATCTCAAAGGGAAAGGAGATATGCTATTTCTAATGATTATGTGGTATATTTACAAGAGTCTGAATTTGAGTTGTGTTAAAAGATGATCCAATGACGTTTTCACAAGCTGTGAATAGTGAAGATAGTGACAAGTGGTTAGATGCCATGAAAGATGAGTTGAAATCTATGGAATAGAATGAGGTTTGGGACCTTGTTGAGTTACCAGAAGGATGTAAGTTGGATGTAAATTGGTCTTTAAGACCAAACGTGACTCTCATGGTAACTTAGAACGGTACAAGGATAGACTAGTTGCAAAGGGATTCACTCAAAAAGATGACATTGACTATAAAGAAACCTTTCATTACTACAAAAAAGGCTTACGACGACGGTTATTTAGGCCATACGACGACGGTTGTTGAACCGTCATTGATGCGCCTGTCGTTGAAAATGGGCACTTTCAACGACGGTTCTAGAAAACCGTCTTCGTTTCGATTTTTTTTTAATTTTAAAAATACAAACGAAGACGGTTATTAAGAAAAACCGTCATCGTATGGCAGCCTACGATGACGGTTTTTCATTAATAACCGTCTTCGTTTGTGTTATATATTAAAAAAAATAAAAAATTAAAATAAATACAAACAATGACGGTTATTAACATAAACCGTCATCGTACGTCAGCCTACGATGACGATTTTTTGTCTAATAACCGTCTTTGTTTGTATTTAATTTCAATTTTAACATTTAAAATATATTAATCAAACGAAGACGGTTATTAACAACAACCGTCATTGTATGTTAGTATACGATGACGGTTTTCTTTAAACAACCGTCATTGTTTGTGTTTACTTTCATTTTTAATTTTTTTTAATATATAACACAAACAAAGACGGCTATTAATGAAAAATCGTCATCGTATACTAACATACAATGACAGTTGTTGTTAATAACCGTCATTGTTTGTGTTTACTTTCATTTTTAATTTTTTAATATATAACACAAACAATGACGGTTATTAATTAAAAACCGTCATCGTAGGTGGACATACAATGACAATTTTGCATAATAACCGTCATTGTTTGTGTTTAATTTCATTAATAATTTTTTCGATAGAAATCACAAACAAAGACGGTTATTTATAAAAAACCGTCATCGTAGGTGGACATACAATGACGGTTTTGCTTAATAACCGTCATTGTTTGTGTTTAATTTCATTTTTAATTTGTGAAATTTTAAATGACAAACGAAGACGGTTTTCTCTAAAAACCGTCTTTGTATAATAGTCTACGATGACGGTTTTTTATTTTAACTGTCTTTGTACGTGGAAACAAAGACAATTTTTTCTTAATAACCGTCATCGTAGGCTGACATACAATGACGGTTTTTTTTTGGTTTGTATTTTTTTTTTAAATTGTCAGCATTTTCAAACATGATTCAATTGAAGGAAATTGTAATTTTGAAGCATAAAGGAAATATTAACCAATAATGCAAAAACAAAGTCACGTTCCGTTACAGTTTCAAGAAAGACACAAAATGATACAAAACAGTTGAGAGGAAACTTTAAGTCCTTCGGGCAAAATACTACAATATTGCTTTGCACACAGTCAAATGATATCTAAAAATCTCCTTTATTGTATTTTTAAGAAGAGAATGTGACATAAAGAAAGTTTCACTATCTTGTGCCCACTGTCACCACCCACAAACTAGTGCAAGGTAAATGGCATTATTGCTTAATACAATGAATGAAATCCTACGTAAAGGATGTAACAACATATCACTAAATGGATCTAACCAGCCATGGAAATGGACAATCAATTTCTCATCTGTTCTCTATCCTCCTCAAGAGTCATAGCAACCTTTTGGGCTGCAAGATCCTCTCTCAGTGCTTCCCAGGCAGTGCCATGCTTTAAAATCCCCTCACATAATGCCACAACAGCAAAATGTGTAGATAGAAACGGGAGTGTTGCAAAAGGTGTAGGGTGAAGTGATCCAACCATTGCAGCATGTACTCCTCCTGGCCTAGTACGAACATTGTAAAAAAATTATATAAAAGGACAATCTACATCACCAAATACTCACAAATGAACATTTCAGCATACACACAAAAGATTCGACATGGTATCTAATATGACAGACAAGAGGATCAGGTTTTGATAGTGAAGAGCACAAGTCAAGAGGGATCATTATGACAAAGTCTTTAAAACACCTGTGGCAGTTCCTCTTGCTGGGCAAGTGAGTCAATCACATGATGAATAAAACAACTGACAACACAAATATAGTAATCCCTCTTTTGATTCGTAAATAGTCCATTCACTTTATATAGCACCAATAAATTGAAAATTAAAATTTAAAAGTGGAAAAAGGCTTGCTGGTAGTATTCATTAAAAGTTTTCTGTGAGTATTATTTAGGGTCATGAGTTAATTTGATATCCATGTCAATGACTCTCATTACAGTCAACACTCAACAGCATTTGGCACTAGTCCTATAGCTTCTACACCGTTCTTTAATAAGCACATAGTAACTTTTGAATCAGAGGTTGGTTTCGAAATATTTACCTTCTTCTGGACCCTTGAAGGCTTAAGGGAAGTTCTAAAACAGCAACTGGACCCTGCAACATGCTTCGAAATTTACAGCTTTCTATAAACAGTCCATTAAAATAATCCAATTTTTTTACATATTGGGAAAAAACAAGATTTAGCTTACCCTTATATTGGAGACAAGATTCTCAACAACAGTCTTTTGTTGATCAAGTTGAGCTTTCAAAGAACTGGCATTATCCTGCAACATATTAAAAGAACCTAATAACAGTGAGGAAAAATGAAGAAAAAAGTAACCTATTCAATAATTTATGATTTTAATGGTGACTTAAGGTTCTATATCCCTTGATTATGGAAAGACCATAAAAGGCCGTGAGGGCTCTATAAATACTTTATGATTATCCCTTGACTTATGGTTCTCAGTCACAGAACCAATTTGGTTGACCTGTTGAATTAAAATTTGTGTCAAGTTATGCTGTAGATACACATCTACATGGCTTCAACAACTTTTTGCAAAAAAAAATTCATCAGTCAAATAAGAGTACCTTAAGGAGAAGAGCATTGAATGCTTTTGTATCAATTGCCTTCTGAACCCTCTGTGGACAAAATGCAAAAAGCCAAAGGACAATCCATTGGGTTAAGTGAGAATAAATATGAAGAGAAGGAAGAGTAGAGATTGGAATAAGACAATTTTAGAATTTAATACGATATTCACCTTATATTAAAATAAATATTGGTACATAAGTCTAGCACCACCCAGTTGAAAGAGCATAAACAAGCTAAGATCAAGGGAACCCAAGAACAGAACCAAGGGATAGGGACGGGAAATGAAATACAATGTCTTTGACTTTTTGGTAGTTGCAGCCTTGTGAGGCAAGAGTAATATCTGTGACACGAACACAAGCCAATGAAGCAGGAAGCAGGAAGCAGAGAGGAAAATCTCATGTTACAATTGAATTTTCATGTTTTTTGGAAAGCATAGTGCACATCCTCCAATAGGCTTATATATTAATGTTACATATTATAAACAATATAATAAATCAGAATCCATCTTGCCAACCAAACAAAAAAATAAACAAATGTAAATAAACAACAATTCAAACTGTCAGGTATTGTACACAAGGCAAATAGACACTACGATTACACTAGGGAAACTAGCAGTGAAATCAAAGCCCACCTTTTGTTAAAAAAACAATATTTTTTTCAGGTTTTTTATCATATTGGGATTTTCCTCCAGGACATCAATAGCTGTAATTGCAGCACTTGCAAGATATGGGGGCAAAGAAGTAGAAAAGACATAACCAGATTCGGGCCCGCTGCCAAGGTTGAAAACACAGATATTAGAGCATGAAACGTGGATGGCAAACAATTGTCGTCATCAAACTATAAATTAATGACAACACACCTCTCCATCATGCAACTTTTACACTGCAGTTCACGCCTATAAATTGAGGAATAAATGATGAAAGCCAAATTTTTCCTTCAATTTAATGATCTCATCCAAGGGTGTTATTTCCGCAGAATGCTGAAAGTGTTACAGGGAAAAAGATAAGTAGGTATCAGTCAAGCACTTAAGCAATTGTTGAATTTTGATGATTGCAAGGCATGTGAGTATAGCCAGATGATAGTATGGAAAGTACAGAAAAAATTCCTCTTAGAAGTTGGGCTTAAGGCCTTACTTATTCCCACAAAACCAGCTCACACCCAGTACAATGAAGGTGCTTCAGGCTATCACACAGCCTAAAGAAGCCGCAATTAAGACAGGCTAGGGGTGATTGCAACTAAGGCCGTTTTCCAACAATATTACAATTCAAAATGATTAAGAAAACGAAGGCAAGCAAATATAATAATAATGAATGACATTACAACAGACACTGATATCATATAAGTCTAACAGCAACACTGCCAACACACTTTTTTATTTATTTGCAACGCCATTTTGGCTCTTATAAGAACAATGTGAATAACCAAAAATTAGTAGGTAACTAAATGAAGAAATTGCAAAAGGTTGGTTAGCAACAATTATAAGATTATTTCTCTCAAGAGAACCAATCACCAGCCTTTACTTGAACAGCGTCAAGTTTTAGAACAGTTGGCCACGATGCCTTCATCAATGATGTTCCCCATTTTTTTAAAAATTAAGTCAAATTTTAGAATAAGGTACAGAAGGCATATGCATTGTACAGACTTTAACGCCACGGGGCTCTATGAAGAAGTGTGTTAGAGATATAAAATTGATCACAGGTCTTTGCCTAACAGTTTTTGTTTTAAGGAGAGTAAATGGTTATTAACACTTTCATATTTATATGTTATAAAGGCACAAAAGTGCATGCATTAAAGAATGCGCCAGATTTATAAGTAGTTTCAACCATATAGATTTGTGTTCTTTTTAAAGCCCAAATAATTACAAGTTCATTGTATAATTATATAAAACAAACCATAGGAATGTAACTCTTTAAGGCTGGAAGTTTATTTCAATCCTTGATAATTATCTTCAATTTGCTTTTGTTGATTGCCCTACTATCTCAGCAGCACTGGCAGTCCATACAGAAAAAATTGCCAATATCACTGGTTGCAAGAAGCAACATGCAATTGAAACAGTTGCTTGTTTTGAAGCTAAAGGTTATGATGTGAGGACTTCTTTGGAAACACAACGTTGAAGTGTAAAGCTTATCTATCATTCACTTGAATTAGGAAGAAGTTACCTGGTAGACAGCTTCAATCACAACATAACGCCTCAAATTCTTGGCCTTCTTATATTTGGCAGTAATGTTCTCTAGAGTTTGTCTCAAAGAATCCATGTCATTGTGCTTAAAATACAGCACTGTGCTTCTAGAACTAGTTGACCATTCTGTATTCCCCAGTGGACTCCCTCATCCCTGTAAAACATAAAAACTTACAGAACATCAGAATTAACACTAACACAGCCTCCATTGATCAGGTGGTATCAAGTGAGTAACTGAACGGAGAAGTAACTCAGTTTGTTCTTTAGACCATTCTAATATAGAAGCAAAAGCAACGAGACAAAACCAAAGAAAATAATTTTATTTGTCATGTCAATGCCCACTAAAAGCATAAATAAATGTCATTAGGTAAAAAAACAGACGAAAAACTGAATATTACAAAGAAGATATTCAAAGACAAACTTAGGCATACTTACGCCACAATTACATCTCATTTTTTGGAGAAAGCAGGAATTGCACTGAACATGGTGGAAAGTCCATAAGAGTACAGAATTGATTCAGGGGTTCCTAAAAATTATGCTATTCTTGCTTCATAGTCAAGGTGGACATCAGGGAAAAGGAAAATTACCATAAGCATACAAGCATTTGTAAACACTACAAACTTTAAGATTGACTCCTAGCAATTGTCCCATAAAATCCACGGGGACCACAACAACCAACACCGTATTTCGCTAAAGCAGACGACCATGAGTCCTATAAGAAAAAGTAAATGTAAATTAACTACATCAACCCAATGCCCCCCAAAAGGAATTTATTATGCATATGGAGATCATTTCCTTACAAGTAGCTTTGGATGACCTATAATCCCAAGATAGTTTGCTGAAGCAAAATTGACAACTTCTTTGCCATTAATTATGGTATGTGGCCCAGCAGCACTGCATAAAAAATCACATTATTGCTTATTCGACTTTCAAAAGTAGAAGGGATGTCTGAAATTTGACATAATAGTTCCCGGTTTGTACTTTAATTTGGTACCTTCCCAACCCAAATAAAATGAATAATCCATCTGTTGAACCTTGTTAGATATGAAATCGTGGGTTTGAATCCCCCACGCTTGCATAATTTAAGCCTTCACCAGCTTATCACTCACCTGGTCACTTACACTAAACTCGCTCGAGTCACGCTACTCTGTCATCGCCCGAAGCCCATGTCCTTCAAAACCTGAAGAAAAACCAGCAAAGGCATGTGGGAATAAAAAGAAAAAATTCAAAATCCACAACCAGAATGTGAGATATTCTGGAAAATTGTGAACGAATGTGAGATATATGACTATAATTGCAGTACTATAATTGCAGTAACACTGCAGTCGCAGATAGTAATAAAGAGTTTTATGCTGTGGAATTAATCGCGATCGCCGACTTTTTTTAAAACCTTGACTCTTATCTCAATTTAGAATGATGGTGCATAAGGACATGTTAATCAAAATTGGATGGTCATTTCAGGTGCAGAAACATTTTGATAGGAGGTGGGGTCAACCTTATGTAAGGGGGTTTAGATAGCAATTAAGTAGTTAGTATAACTAAGCTGAGTTAGTTACAGCTAACTGTTGAGAGAAGAATGTATAAATAGGATAAGGCTGAGGGGAAACGGGGTTGACAAATTGGAGGTAGTGACCCTCGAAGTCACTTTGTAAGAATCTCTGAGATTGAATAAAACAATTGCGTTCTTCCTATTCTGTTCCTATTCTGTACCAGTACCTAACACATTTGCATCTCAGAATTGAAGCTAATTTTGAAGTATTTACAGTCAGTGGTAAAGAAGGCACAACAAGCACTTACTGGATACAATACTTCCCCAGTTGGGATAGAACTCATAAAAGCTGAACTTTCTCAGCTAGTTACCATCATCAGCAATGCTTGTCCAACTTCTCCCATCTCAGAACTAACAGAAACAAGAAGGTTGAGTTTAAGCTGTGGGGAGAGGAAAAGAGACAGAAGCACTATGTGTTCACTGGAAAGTTCGTTGGCATCTTCTGAAAGCTCAGGGAGAAAGGAAGAGAAACAGCCAATGGAAGAGATTGTGGAGTTCAAGAGTTCCATTAATGTTTCACTTGAATTGCCATTGATGGAGATTCACACTAAGGATAAACCATCCAATGGAGGCTCATCAACCAATGAGGGTAGTGGGAGAAAGAGAAGTTTAGCAGTATCACATATGATCATGGAAGTGTGAAGTACATGAGATGTCAAAGGTCCCTGGATTGTCTAAGCCCGAAATGTCTAAAGTCCCTGATTTGATTAACCTTGAGTGGGCTTTAACCCGAATTTTGTAAGATTATTGAATTGCCCAAGCCCGAGTTGCCTAAGGTTCCTGAATTGCTACAGCCCAAATTGACTAAAGTAGCTGAGTTGCCTAACATTCGTCAATTGCCTAAGTCCAAATTTCCTTAATTACCTAACCCAGAGATGCCTATGGTCCCTCAATTGCCTAAGTCAAAATTGCCTAAAATACCTCAAATACCTAAGGTTCCTAAAACATTGTAAACTACCAATCCCTCAGTTTGTATTATTCCTTACGCTGTCTTGTGCTGAGGTCAAAATTGGCTGCATTCCAATACCTAGTTCATGTTGTTTGATGGATGTCATTTGATATATTTTAATTTTCACTTGTCTATAATATGTTTATTGAGCTAAGAAAACCATGAAATTATTAATACACTTATGTGTTATTCCTTTTTCCAAATATTCTACAGTTTGTCCAGGTTGAATACCTGCTTTTGACTAGTTTTGTTTGGAATTATATTCTGACATACATAAGTATAATGGTTTTTACATGACTAATAGTAGGTTTTTTAGTCATCCATTACTAAATCAGTTCATTTAAATCTCACAATAGCTACTTCTAGTCCCAATCACTAGCTTGTGTTAATAAAACCATCATTCTTGCTAATAGGTGGTACTAAAAACAGGTCATAACAGCCATGTTGTTTCAGTCCTACATAACCTATATGCATGCTAAGAAATATATGCAAGGCATTCAACCTAAGCATGGTATAACAAACCATTCTATACGTTATCTAATTAGTAAACACTGTCACAATATATTCTAAAAACCACAAACATAGAAGAAGGACTATTCACAGAAAAGATACATACCATGAATCAAGCGTTTAATTCTGTTCCCTGCATCACAGTCCACGTTTTTTGATTGCTAAACTTGTATAACAAGACAACTATTTGAAATCAAATATGCAAAATAAATTGCTATTCTCAAAGCTCCAGTCCACAACTCACCCTAACACCATGACACAAGATAAATCATTCAATATTTATTAAGCAAAAACACATCGATGTTAACCTACTGATATTATGAAGGAACATAGGTCAGTTCAATTACAACATGAAGATTGATTTACTCAAGCCAAAGACATTCGGGCCAAACGTTTATCTGCAAACCCATTTCAGCAGGTGGGTTTTATGTTGAGGGGGAATTGCTTTTTAGCTGGGAGAGATTTTGGTTATGAAGTCTCTTAATTGAGACAAGTGGAATTAGTGAGAATAAAGATGTGGATTTTTTTAGTTGTTGTGAAACTTTTTGGTTAGTTTTCAGTGATTTTACTTATGGATTTATTCTTCTTTTGGTTTTGGGTTTAACAAATTTTGATGATTGTGCTTCTGGGTTGATTGACATGGGGCGTGTAATAGAGACAAAATTTCAGTAGTTGAATTGGAATGTTTTGAGTTTCAATTTAACGAGATTCTCTTCAGAAGAGAAGAAAAAGTCTTTAAACTGTACAACCATCTTTCATCTATTAGAATGGCTGTGGTGAGTCCTATGCCTGCAACGCCACCACAAGTGAATCCTATGAACTGGCGTTCTGATATTGGTTCCTACAACTGTAACTGTGCAGTTTATATAGCAGTTACATAACTGTAACTGTTAACTAACTTGACTTAGTTGGTGACAACTGCCAAACAACTGTCCAAACTAACTGTCAACTAACATAACATGTAATTGCCTAACTAACATAACCGCCTAACTAATGTTAACCAACTATAGTTAGAGTAACGGAGTAACATAACTGCCTAACAGCATGACTAAAAGAAAATAAAGTGTTACACCGAGTAAGTATACTCCTATAGATATATATACAGAAGTTAGCTTGCACTAGAAGCCAAGCTCTAACTAACTCACTCCAGCCGTCACAACAGAAATGACAGCAAACTGAAAGAAAAAAAAAATAAAAAAGTCGTTTGATCCTTTCCCTTGCTGCCATCCTGATATTTATTCAGATTGGAAATTTGCCATGTATACTTTCATATGGTTAGTTGCCACACAGTTGGGAGTGTGAAGTTTAAACTGCTGAATAATCATTATTACACATAATCATTTCATGGGGATTTTTAATTGCGAGAAATTCAGATGCGGTATCTGAAGTATTTTGATTGTTGCTTTCTAAATTAGAATTATGACATGTTTAATTTGACTTCATTTTTGTCAAGATCAATTCAAATTTTTCGCATTAAAGACAAAGTAAAATATAGTGTTTGAATTAGATTAATTTTTTCATAATCAATTCCAATTTTATTATCACAAATATGGATTAATTTATATGAAATTATTATAACTTAATAAGTTATTTTGGATTCAAGTCCTGAATATTTAAAATGTTTGAAAAAAGAATTTTATCATTTAAAATAATCATATTTAATTTAAATAATATTATTAAAAAATACATGTAAAAAAGGATAAATAATTATTTTCACTTTTAATTATTTAACTTGACTTTAAACTTTTCACTGTAAATTCAAACACATTATTAGACCTTCATCTTATAAAACATTAAGTAAAAATTTATGATACATATATAGGATGTACTCAATGTGTTCGAGCCTGCCCAACATTATTCCGAT
Organism: Glycine tomentella; assembly: GCA_007407185.1. Classification (NCBI taxonomy): domain Eukaryota; kingdom Viridiplantae; phylum Streptophyta; class Magnoliopsida; order Fabales; family Fabaceae; genus Glycine; species Glycine tomentella. The sequence goes on along the minus strand of PYAF01004305.1, from coordinate 18,011 downwards.
TATCATTGACTTAAAACTGTAACTCAAGCATGAAAAGATACATTGAAGTTTTGTGTTTTTCAATTACCATAATGTTTGATGAATATTGGTTTTGACGTTTTTTGGTCATGGAAATGATTAAGGAGAAAACATGTAAACGGTTATAATGGCCTATTGACAAGACGGTGGTCAATAGAGAGTTAAAGGTCAAATTTACTGTAACCCAAATTCCACTGATGAAAGTGAGATGCTTGGGTTTGGGGGGTCAAATGAAAAAAAGGAGAAAGCATCAATCAGTGGCCAAAAAAAGCAGGATTCAGCTCTAGCCTTGGCCTCCAAATCTATCAATGAGATAACGCCACGCATGGTTCAAGCCAAAAAAGATTAAAAAGTGACACGTACGAGACTTTCTCTCATTCAAAAAGTTACTACCATTGCAAAGAGAGATTCATAATTTGATATACTAATGGCCACTAATGCTAAGCAGCTTACACTTCACATAATCGGATGGCATGGCACTGTTTTCCATGAAGTGATGTGGAGACAGCAAAACCAAAGGTGCATGGACTAACATGCATTTGAATTTAATTTTTCTTCTTTTCCTTTGTACATTTGTTTATGGATTTCTGTAAAGATGTTAGAGACAAGGGCAGCAACCAAGGCAATTGCAGAGGAAAAAACAGAAGCGACAGAGGTGCAGTCA
>PYAF01004305.1:0-17229 GCA_007407185.1 Glycine tomentella | reverse complement strand
TAGTGGTTATTATTATATATGTCTACTTTTTATGAGGGACAAATAAAATTTAGAGCCTGGTTTGTTGTCATAACTCTCTGGCTGCAGTTGGGTGGGGATGTTTTGAAATGGGATTTGGCAGAAAAGTAGACCCAGAGCCAGGGAGGTGCAGAAGAACAGATGGCAAGAAATGGAGATGCTCAAAGGAGGCATATCCAGACTCCAAGTACTGTGAAAGACACATGCACAGAGGCAGAAACCGTTCAAGAAAGCATGTGGAAGTTTCTTCAGCAACAAGCACCGCCACAAACACCTCCCAAACAATCCCATCTTCTTATACCAGAAACCTTTCCTTGACCAACCCCAACATGACACCACCCTCTTCCTTCCCTTTCTCTCCTTTGCCCTCTTCTATGCCTATTGAGTCCCAACCCTTTTCCCAATCCTACCAAAACTCTTCTCTCAATCCCTTCTTCACTCCCAATCAACCTCCTCTGGACCCCCAGATGCTGATTTTCCACCCCAAGATGCCACCACCCACCAGCTATTCATGGATTCTGGGTCTTATTCGCATGATGAAAAGAATTATAGGTATGTATAGAATAAAAAGTACTACTTCTTTTGTATATAGGTATAGTGATAAGGTACACGTGAAGTGGAGCACTATAATGGTTAATGTTTTGGACCTTTTTCCCTTTCAAGGAAAGACAACGGTCTCTTTTTTGTCGGAAAGCAATACAAGATTAAAGAGCCTATGAAATTTGGAATCTTGTTAAAAACAGTCACGGGAGGAAACTGCTACCAGATGCTAAACCTCTCTACCACTCTATCTCTACTCTAATAATCACATACTACACAACTTACATTAACTCCTCTCTCACATTCAACACCATAGTACTCAAAACAATATCAACATTTCTAATCATCACAAGCCTCCCACTTCCTCCTCAATTCAATTCATCTCCCTCATTGATATATATATATATATATATAATCTTAAGACTATTATTAGCATGTTTGGTTCCACGTTTCGGATGCGATTTTAAGAAGATAATAGTTTTAGATTTCACGTCTCGAACATGATTTCTCACTTCTGAACGAGTTTCCAAACAGGCTATAGGAGATGTTAGACCTCAAATACATATGGGTGCTTGTTTCAATCAATAGGTTCATTCAAGACACCTTGGAAGATGAGAAAACCAGGAATGGTCTAAAATTGAGATGCACTTCCAAGTTGAGGATTCAAAAGCAGGAATTCTTTGAATTCTCTGAGCAATCAGTGCCAGAAGAAAGATCCTTCAGGCTAAGGAACTTAGAACAAATGCTTCAGGTGCCTGCAATGCTTTATGAGGAAGAGGTCACAGCCACAATTCCAAACCGTTACTTGGTGTGCTGCTCCTACTTTTACCTCTCAGTGGTTAGGAAGCTCCAGGGAGATGAGTGGCAGGCAGCACTGCATTTTCTCCAAGCAGTTTTGGTCTGACCAAAGCTTGTTTGGACAGAATTTGCATCACAACTTTGTGAAAGTCTTTTCCCACAATCAAGCATCACCATGATGCAGAGAAACAGTAGCAGTAGAAGTTTGGAATCTGTCTCTTCTGAGGATGAGATGGATGAAGCAATTAGGGAGGTGGCAAGGAGGTACAAGGAGTGCCTTATGTATTACGAGGTCATGCTTTATGGAGAGACTCCATGGTGGCGCAGTTATTGCAGCAAACAATCACCACGGTCTGTGTAAGATTAACCCTTGCTGTTCAACACAACTTCACGTTATGTTCAATAAATGGAACCTAGTGTGTTCTGAAGTTCCAATAGTTTGAGGAAGAAATTAAACTAAAACCAGAAAATGCAATGTAGTTTTCTGTGACGTAGTCAAACGATTAGATTTAGCCATTTAGCAAAATTAAAGTTTCTATTTGAGGGGGACTTGTAGCCAAAGTAATGCTGGTAAATACTCATGAGAACGAGAGTCCCAAAACTAAGAGATTGTCTCACACACATTTCAACTAAAATAGGCAAAAAGTATACAGTAAAAATGTAAACCACATGAAGTTTTAGGACTAGTGAGCTAGACTTTGGGAATAAGTTAGGATTGAATGATTGATGGAAAGGAGTGGAATACAATGGTTAGGTTTGAAGAGAAACAATAAAATTGCAGTTAATTTTAATGGTGAATTAGGTTGAAATATGTTAAATATTTAGTGAATACTAAAATAATTTCAGTCATAGTCCATAGTTGTTTTTCTAATAATTAATGACAAAATAAGATAAGATGAGAACGTAGTGATATCATTGGCAAGAAACGCATAACTGACATAATATACTGTTTGATTTGTTGAAGTCAAGACAAAGGATTGTTAGAATGTTACTGTATCATCTAAAAGTAAATAACTATTATGAACAGGGATGTACCAAATACTAGCTGTGTTTCTTCAACTTCAGTTCAACACGAACCAAGATTGAAAAATTGCAATATGGTAAGCTTTGTTCTTATTTATTTCTATTACTGACAATAATATAACAAATTATTTCATTTTAAACACTTCCAAATTTTATAGTATACAATTGGAAACTTACAATGTTAGATCATACATGCATCAACAACTTCTCTTTTTTGTTCCCCTTTCATTTCCCCTAAACTCTGTGATATGAGTATGCAGTATGAAAAGGTTCATCCACTTGATTCTCAAAATGTGATGCATACAATGGAACATGAGTTAAAACAATTCATGGATATTGCTGAATATGAAGGTCACAAGAAAGCCCTCAAACAACTTAAGTCAGTTCAGTATCACGGCAAAGAGGATCAAACAATGTCAAGCATCAAATGCTTCAAAGATATGATGATAAAAGCACACTCTAAAACACCAGTATCATTGCAGCATGCTACAAGGATTTTAGAGACAGAAAGGACCTGGTAACTATTCAAAAGATTTCTTATTGACATAACCCCCTTAAAATATATGTCTATTTGTCATATTTTGATCTTATAAGCAAGACAATTATACAGGAATCTGAAAGTGGATGCTAAGTTGTTAACTCAGCTCTGTTCATTTTCAGGAAAATGTGGATGACATAAAATTTTATATACAAACCACAATAACCAAAACAGATGATCTACCACCAGAAATCTACAACTGGTTTGGCTCCTTAACAGTCTTATCAACTGCTTTTTCTTTGTTTTTCTCAAAATTCATCTCTAATCTAATCCTACAGAAGCTAATTCTACACTATAGTTTATAATTGTCTCATGGAATTTCTTATAACTGACCTTCGCAGGAAGCTACAACAACACTCTGGTTTGCCTCAAGGTCATCAACATCCAATGCAAGAACAGTTGGACAATAGAAAAATAATTAAGCTTGATTCTAGCAGATTCAACAGGTCCATAGAAGATTTTACCTTATCTATCTCAAAATACAAAGATAAAACAGGAACTACTCTCTTAAATTGTCATGTAGAGGATGAACTAAATGAGGATGCATGGCAGCCAAAAAAATTGTTTGATCATGTAACATTTACATCTGCTTGCAAGCATAGGCCAAGCCAGGAAAATCATGAAGAAAGTTTCGAGATACAAAGACTATATAGCCTAGAAAAGTTTACAACCAAATAGGGCCGCTAATTACTTGAAACCTATTCATCTTAGTTTATTGAACGGTATAGAAGTTGATGCAGTATATCATTTTATGACAAAATAATGCAAATAAATCTAGATTGGACATCCAAAGACCAAAGACATGTATAAATAAAAGGGTCGCATCACAGAATTCGAATTTCACATATTCACACCCAAAAGTTCAACATACAAGAAGATTAACTTCTCAAAAACAAAAAAAAACATAGGTTCAAAGTTATCAACTATCGTCCCTTACCTATTGGTTAACACAAAGAAGCAAAGACATGAGCATGAGGTGAGTTGAAGCTGAGAGCACCTCCTATAGCATACATATAGAGAACGAAAAAGAAACAAATGAGTGTCCTAACTTCAACAGAAGAACAAATGAAGAACCACGAAAAAGGCTTAGTTTCTCACCTAGGATTGGCCTTCTAGCTCCCTCTTCACCAAAACCAACAAGCAAGGAGCAAAGCAGAGAAAGAAGTTCCCTCTCTTTCTCTCCAACTTCTGTCGCACAAAGAGGAGGGGATGAACAGTGGGTTTTATGTACCAAAAGAAAACCCTGAAAGCACTAGAAAAGGATAAAAAATATATCAATTTCAATTCACAATCATTCAAAACAAGTGAACAAAATCTGAACAAAGTATAAAAAATAGCAAGAAAATGTGCCCAAAGACAGACCAACACCACCCAAAAATGGAGCAAAACATCCCATTCGGCATTAAAGTAGAAAGCTATAGACTTCAGGGAATATAAAACTGAGAATACACGAAGATGAAAGCGTGAAAATGAACTCCACAACCTAACCAGAAAACCATGTGTATCAAAGCATTAAAACGAAACTAACCCAGATGACTACAAGCATACGCACAAGCAAACCACGAAATCGGCGTCAACACAGTCACCTCCTACATCCACATGGGGCAGAATGCAAAATGAATAATGAAGAAGGGGTTTTAGGCTATGTGATTTTGATTTGAAGTAGGGTTTCGGGGCGGAAGACAGGTGTGGAAGTGGTGGTGTCGATTAGGGCAGAGGCTAGGTCACGGGCTTATATGAAATGAAGTTACAATTAAAAATATAAAAACTTAAAACGAAGACGGTTTTATAAAAGCCCGTCTTTGAAATCAGGCCATACTACGACGGGTATCTAATAACCGTCGTTGTTATCATTCTAAACAGCCATTTTATTACGAAAATGCCACCGCATAGGATACAAGGACGGTTAATTAATAACCTTCGTCGTTACTGTGTCGTGGATTCGCTTTTTTGTAGTAGTGTTTTCACCAGTTTCAAGAAAGGATTATCTAAGAATCATTATGGCATTGGTGGCTCATTATGATCTAGAGTTACGCCAGATGGATGTGAAAATCGCCTTTCTAAATTGGAATTTAGAGGAAGATATGTACATGGACCAACCAATGGGGTTCATAGAAAAGGGAAAAGAGCACATGGTGTGCAAACTTAAGAAATCAATATATGGACTTAAACAAGCTTCAAGACTATGGTACCTTAAGTTCAATGATACAATTGTTTCCTTGGATTTAAAGAAAACACTGTTGATCGATATATATATCTGAAGGTCAGTGAGAGTAAGTTTATATTACTGATTCTGTATGTTGATGATATCTTGCTTGCAACTAATGATCTTAGTTTTTTTAAATGAGACTAAGAAGTTTCTCTCTAGTAACTTTGAAATGAAAGATATGGGTGAGACATCCTATGTGATTGATATGGAAATATTCTGTGGTAGATCACAAGGATTGTTAGGTTTGTCTCAAAAAACATATATTAATAAAGTTTTAGAGAAGTTCAGAATGCAAAACTGCTCATCATCTCCAATACCAATTCAAAAAGGAGACAAGTTTAGTCTCATGCAATATCCTAAGAATGAATTGGAACGAAAGGAAATGGAAGCAATTCCATATACATCACTTGTTGGGAGCTTAATGTATGCTCAGACTTGTACGAGACCAGATATTAGCTTTGCAGTTGGAATATTGGGAAGATACCAGAGTAATCCTGGTATGGATCATTGAAAAGCTGCAAAGAAAATTCTGAAATATTTGCAAGGCACTAAAGGTCACATGCTTACTTATAGGAGGTCTAGTAACCTTGAAGTGATTGGATACACAGACTCAGATTTTGCAAGATGTGTGGATACAAGAAAATCTACTTATGGTTATCTGTATATTTTAGCTGGAGGAGTTAAATCATGGAAAAGTGCGAATCAGTCTGTAATTGTTGCATCCACGTACTATGGAAGTTGAATTTGTGGCATGCTTTGAAGCCATGGTTCAGGCTAAATGGCTGCGAAACTTTAAAGTAATCAAAAGGTGCTAAGCATATGGAATTGAAATACTTTGACATTAAAGAAGAGGTTCAGAAACGCAGAGTGTTCTATAGAGCATGTTAGCACTAATTTTATGTTAGCTTATCCCTTGACGAAGTGATTACCGCCCAAAACATTTATTGGTCATGTATGTAGTATGGGTATTATGTCAGCTGATAAATGTTGATCATTATTGTAATTATTGACTATTAACACTCTGAATTCAATGATGTTTAAGTTTATGAAAATTATCATGTTTTTTTATGTATACATGCATGTATGAATGATTATTTTGAAAAACAGGATTTGTCCCTAATGAAGACATAATAATATTATTGTGGGACATTATGATGTAAACTTCCATTAAAGTATCATACTAGGAAGAAGAGATAATAAAGTGGTACATGGAATGAACTATGTCGATTTGATAGCATAGAACCGTCATGACTCTTATTGATTTTATTTCTTTTCATGATTTATGATGAGACCAATGTATGAAAACTTTATCCCTATGTATGCACATTATAATTGTTTTCATTAAATCATGAAATGAAATTTGTGACATGAGCCAAGTGGGAGAATGTAAGATTTATCATTGTGGTTCATTTAAATAAAAATGTTATTTGATTTAATGAATAAAGGACATAAGAGTAATTGGCTATAAAGGGAAGTTATTAAAAGGATAATTGTTGATAGGTGCAGTTATCTTAAGCGTATTTGTTCATTTCTAAAAAAAAATAGGAATCTAGAAAACTGAATACCGTCATTGTCTGTCGTCCATGAGAATTGTATCCTATCACTATCAAAAGAAGATATAAGAACTGAAAAGGTTAAGACTATGCGTGTTTATGTGAAACTCGATCATGAATTCTAAAGATCATGTTCATGTTCTTAATGTGATTATTTTAAATATAAACTCATGAATTTTAAAGATCATGTTCATAATATTGATGTGATTGTTTTAAACAGAAATTATAGATTATGTTTACAATGTGAAATTAGCATGATTAAGCTATGTGAAAGATATGTGATATTGTTGAAGTTGGTAACACTCACAATCACATAGCATAGGAAAAAGATTCACAAATTAGTAAATATTTGTAACCAATTAATTGATAATTTATAATTTCAAGAACTTTGTAGTTTAGTAAATATCCTTAATTAATTTGATCGATTTTTTGTTTTAGGAACTAAATTGGTAATTTCCTCATTACTACTAAAAGTATAATAAATGAGATGGTTAAATTTGCTTCTCTTTCTTTCTAACTTGTCGCTTATCTAACAACAAATCATTTAGTTATACTTTGGTTGTTTTTAAATAGAGAAAAATTGAGAGGGAATTTTCAAAATTTTGTGAGTCTAATATTATATATTTTTTTTATCAATTATCTTATCTTCTTTTTCATTACACACAAGCAAACCATAACTTAAGGATTTTACAAATATGTTTTATTTATATAGTATTTTTAAAATCGTTTTTGTGTTTTATGAATCAATTAGCTCACAAGGATAATTCTTATATATGTCATTAGTGTAGTAGATACTTTTTATTATTTAAATTAAGCTTATCAAACATCATGTGAAGTTGGACGACCTCACTGCACAGTAAAATGCTTGGCTACGTACTAATTAAATAACTTAAGAGATGGATGCATGAAAACACCCTCCTAGGATTCGAGGTCTGAATGGGGAAAAGATGACAAACAAAATCGATTGGAACTAAGTTTTTTCTGTCAACCTGAACCTGTGTTTTTGATTATTTACGACTTATGCCAGGTAAGTTCCAAATCAAAAGCTGCTTTCGCTGGTCACGACCAAATTGACAACCTGGGTTTCATCGGTTTGTTTGGGACCAAAATGCTAGTTCAAATTATGTTTGAATTAAGGTAATCTTTTCCTCTGTTGCTTTTGGTTAACACTATTTTTATTAGCAAGATTCCGGTTCAGCACGACATATTTTATTCCTGGTTACCATTTGAATGATGAAAAATAATGTAAAAAACTCATGTATTCATGTAAGGCGTGGTGTAGTCCCCACGTAACTTGGTTTATAAGTAGTTCACTGTTTGGAAACTCTACAGTGTTATTTCATCAGGAGAGGAGGGGGAAAAGGACAAGAAATGACGACAAAGCTAATATTCAAATGAGGAAGTTTGAAGGCATTAGAACACTTATCATTTCAAGAACAGAAGAAGCTTTATTATGTCTTTGTAATAAGACAACTCGCGAAGTTCTCCAAGGACGGAAGCTTAGCGCAGAAACCTATGTCATCAGACTCACTAAGCTCTCAAGAGCATTTTAAGTCTTGTGAGACTGTTAAATAGGAAAAAAAAAATGGAAAAATGCTAATTAGTATCGGAAAAGATTTTCTTGATAAATTAAAAATATTTTTTTCTCTTATAATGATTATATTTAATATTATTAGTGAATCATAATTTTCAATAAATACTTTGTGTTTATTGATTCTTTAATCACATTGACAAGTCTAGAAAAGAATTAAAATTACATTAAAAATATAATGCATAATATATTAAAATATTAAATATTTTAATTTTTAACAAGTATCATAATTATATTCATAATATTTTTTAAGAAAAATTAGTAATTTCCATTTTTTATTTTAGGAATAATTAGCCTAAACTATTCTGAAATTAATGGTAATTAGATCTAAATTAATATTATAACTTGTGTATTTATATTATAATTATTTTTTTAATAATTAAATATTTTAATATATAAAGTATATTATAATTAAAATTTATATCTTTGTTTACAGAAATTTTGTTTTAGATTTATAATGAATACTTTAAATTTTAATATAAAATTATTTTTAATTATTGATATTTTTTAAATAATTGAAATTCATTTTAGAATAAAAATAAAAGAAATATAATTTGAAATATTTGAGAGAATGTTTTCTTCTTAATTACAAGAATAACGTTGTAATACATCTAGAAAGGAGAACATAAATATTGAGAACATCTAATTAATTTTTTTTAAGAGAATGAGAGTTTACTCTCCTAATAAAATAGTAGTATTGAGTTTGATTCCCATGATATATATTTTTAGGGAGGGATTAAGAATTTTAAGTGTGATTAAGTTCTGTTCAAGGATTAAAGCTTGCGAAAATATTTTGGAATTCCACCAAGAAGTCAAAGACCCAAATTATGGTGATTAAAAAATTATAATAAAAGAGAAAAAATAATTTAAAAGATTTTTTTAGTCAAAGGAAAACCGAAAAGATGGGGAAAATAAAGGAATCCAAATTTAACTACTACGTAGTTGATTTGCCAAAAAAAAACTATCCGAAAACTACTGATTTTGAAAGACCCTAGTGGAATTGGTAATACATAACAGTAATATAGAACCAATTCTCTTATTCTCATCAATCGAGTCTTGAAGAGGGTTCTTCAACTTAGCAAAACAAAAGCACTAGGTACCCTTGCTATTTTTTATGTTTTATTTTCGCGGGGGGGGGGGTGGTTCCGGGGGGTTATTAGCTATGAATGATTAATAGAAAATTAGAGAGTCGGTGTCAGAGGCTATAAAAATTGCTGGTCTGCATTGTGTAATCCAATCAAACAAGTAACTTATCTTCACCTGTGAATCTGCTTCATTTTGGATAAATTTTTCTTTTTTGCACAAGAGTACGACTATCTACAATACCGTTGCGAAAGTGACACTAACTTATTATGTCACGATATCAATTTTAAATCTCAATTTTAATTTTCTGCAAAGCTCAATTTATAGCCGAACTACTATGTATTGTGCTGATGAGGTGTTAAGCAGATAATATATTACCTCTCTCATGTTGGGAAATCGAGGGGGATAAACATCAGGGGGATTTACACGAGCAATCATATAAGTGAATTAGACATCACACTTTAACCCAAAACCTTAAGGCTCTGGTTTATGGGTATTGTCCTCACTTATATGATTTTCAACTTTTCTATTTCTATCCGATGTGGGACTTTAACTCACAATTGTACTCCAACATCTCATGCGCAATTAAGTTGCTATCTAGTACGTAGGTGAAGGTCAATTTCATTGAGTAAAGCCAAATTGATGGGTTTCTCTGTCTTCTTCACAATATTAGCAATATCTGCATGGGACTAGAGCAATATTATATATATAATGCGGATAAGTAGATGACACTTTACTCTAATTTAAAGCGAGCCAAATTGGTATTATCGCACTTATTGATTCCCTTGGTCTCTCCTTTTGTCAAGAACAAAGTATTTTCTTTGATGGAGGGAGATCAACATGGCTCTAATTACTCTTTTCCACCTGGCTTCAGATTCCACCCTTCTGATGAAGAACTCATAGTTCATTACTTGCAAAACAAAGTCCGTTCACGTCCACTTCCAGCTTCCATTATAGCTGAAATTGATCTCTATAAGTATAACCCGTGGGAGCTACCGAGTTTGTCCTTTTGCCATGCACTCCTTGTGTTTACCAAGTCTTGTTTGAGTTTATACAGTTGAGAAAAATGAATGTTTTTTTTTTTTTGTTGTTGTTGTTATGAATGTGCAGATAAGTCCTTGTTTGGAGAGGAAGAATGGTATTTCTTTAGCCCGAGAGACAGGAAGTACCCAAATGGATTGAGACCAAACAGGGCTGCAGCCTCAGGATACTGGAAGGCAACTGGAACCGACAAGCCAATTCTTTCTTCATGCGGATCGAAGCGCATAGGTGTGAAGAAAGCTCTGGTGTTTTATTCGGGTCGACCTCCTAAGGGTGCTAAGACAGATTGGATCATGAATGAGTATAGGTTGGTTGACACAACCATCAAATCCTCAAGGCTAAAAGGCTCCATGAGAGTAAGTGTTCTTGTAAACAAACATTTTGGTTCCTTGGGGAGAAAATAACTAGTTTAACATAACAGGATATTTATAGCAGAATAGTCATTTCGTTTTGTTTCATAGTTCTTAACAGCAGCTTTAAACCACTTAATCAAACACATGATTACTAGGAACTTAAAATCTATTGAATAAAGAAATGCAGCATATAACAGTTTAAATAAAATAAATATCTGCACAAAATTTCCCACCGAGTTAAATACTTGATGGTCCTGCCAAGGGTAGGTTTGGTCATGATTAAAAATCTCACTCCCAATTTTAATGAGATATCAAACTTACTCTAAGAGTTAACAGTTTTTTTTTAAAAAAAATTTAACATAAAAAAATTAACTTCAACTTCATGGATAGAATTTTGGTATTTCTCCCTTCACCATTCTACTAAAAACTCATGATAAAGCCAATTGAACAGCATACTAAAGTATACTATAGATTCCATTGATGAACAGCATGGAGCCGGCAACTTCTCTAAGGTATGAATTTAAAATTCAGTTTTGTTCACGTAAATTAGATTTATGGTTACTAAAATTCCATATATTAATGTTAGACACACCAATCATTTCATACCAAGAAAAAAGAATATAGGATTATGTTTCTACTAGGCAACGTGCTACTTCTATTCACACTATTTTCATATGTGCTTTTGAATGTGATACCCTAGTTCATAATACATGAACTCGATGCAATAATAAGGATACCTCTTGCTTCACAGTTGGATGACTGGGTACTATGCCGGGTTCGATATAAAGGCTACTCTCCGAAGAATTCATGTGAAAATCAAGAGAGTCCTAGTGAACTAAACTTGTCAGCAAAACTGCCGAGCAGTGAAGAATACCCAACAAAAATGAACTGTCGGGCTGACATGATCCCTGATTATCAATATAAAGACTATCAAATCATAGCCTCTATTCTTGTTGGTGGACCTATTCCTCCCACTGAAAGCATGCCAAATCTGAGTTTTAAGGGTTGCAAAGGCAACAATGTAGTTTCAGTTTATGAAGATGATTTCACTAAAGGGAATTCTCAAACGACAATTCCTTCATTGGAAAGTTACTTGAGCCCACTGACAAGAAAATCCAATGAAGATGAAAAGTATGGAAATTTCATTTCTTTCAACCGGAAGTTCAACACTGAGAACAGAATGGACGGATCCACTAGCAAAGTGTTGAACAGTAGAGAATTGAATTGCTACAACCAAAACCAGTCTCAAGATGACATTTTCAATGGGAACCCACCAGATCCTATCATCAATTTTCAAGAGCTAAACGAATTAGACTTTTCAGGAAGGTACCATCAGTGATGAAGGTATTTATTATAAGACAGTCAACGTCCCTTTATTTCACAGGTAGGTTTTCATGGATTACACAACCTAAGACGTAGGAGAAACCTGAAGGATGATGGGCCCTATTCCGGCGAATTATTGATGTATTTCTTTATGCATGGTCAACATGGGGCAATAGCTACATATAGAAGTTTCCATGCATTCATGAAATTCCTTGTAAACAATGTAAACAATGCCCCGGCCAACTAGCTTCTTGAGCGTGCCCTGTCAGTTCAACTAGAACTTTATCCTACCTAGTAATTATAACGTGTAGATACAATTTCTGTTCTGTATTTCTGCAACTTACAGGAGTTACGTGTTATTTGAAAATCATATTGAAGTACTAATTAAGCCTGCTTGTCATTGTTAACTACCCCCTTCCATTACAAACACTTCAGCGATGAATCAGCATAAATCATCATGAACCTCACGTATATGTATATATATGTGCACATCAAAACTTTTACATTGCACTTTGCACCATGTGTTTCAGCCATTGTTTTATCATTAATGGTAGATTGAGCTAATAATAATAAAAAGTTGTTTTTGAGAGGTTATGGAAGAATGGAGTTAAAAGACAGACGTGCCCCAAACATCAATCTTCTAACTAGTATACAGAGACTTTCAAAGAGAAATAGTAGGCAAGATTTATAGAAAAGAGTGATGACATATCAAAGTGGCCATTATACATCAAAGGATTACAAAACACATTGGTATAATATATGCTGCCATTACCCAGCAGCTGAACCATGATGTAATATTGGAAAGTTACACTGAAAGCCCTCAGATAGCGCAAGGATGTAATACCATATTACAAGCGGACACCAGTACAACAAGGGAAAGAATTCAATATCAAGTCACCTCAGAGCACTGAAATATAAAGAAAAGATATTGTGTTAACCAGGAGAAAAAAGAAAGTGTACAGAATTAGCATAAAATAAATAAATATGAACACTCTTGGCATGTTTTGTTATGATGAATAAAATAGTAGCTGAATATTTAATGTATCAGAGATTTCATCTTCACAACCAATGAATACCAATCATACAATTAAAGCAGAAAAAGACCATGCTTCCAGACACAAGTAATATGGCTTATTCCTGTTAATTGGCTTTAAAACAACTAAAAAATAAAGTGCATCCAATGTCCATCATCATAATAACATGATCAATTATACGCATGTAACAGAATTTATCATACAACTCAGCAAATTGAAGTAGCAAAGGCTTTCCTATATAATAGTGCAAAGCACATGATGATAATGAGACTAGTATTACTGCTGCAATCAATGTCAAAGCACTTCACAATTCATTCAAATATAGGGTACCTGATAGGAGTAGGAGGTGGGGTATTGTGAACTATAGGAGAGCTGTTAATTAGTTATCTGTTAGTAGGTTATCTGTTAGGATAACTAATAGTTAGCTACAACTAACTATTAGTTACCAGATTGGAGGGAAAGTATAAAAGAGTATAGAGAGTTAGGAAAAGGGGTCAGAAATTATTAAGAGGATAGTGAACCTCGAATTCACTTGTAATCATTTGGGAGTTGGAAGCTCCATTGCTCAATAAATTCTTTGTTCTCTCTTCTACTGGTCCAGTTCCTATCAACTGGTATCAGAGCTCCGATCTTGGAGCTTTGGAGGAGTTCATGGTGGCCAAAACCAATACGAAAATGGAGGCACGCATGGAGGCAATCGAGAAGGCTATGGAAGAAAGTCGCGATGCGGTCGAATCATGATTGAGGTTGATTGAAGCGATGGTGCAGTGGTTGGCTATGGCTTGGGAGAAACAAACGCCAACAACCAACACGCATGAGGCAGAATTGAACGGAAGACACAGGAGTTGAATGCCGATTTTCAAGGGGAACGATCCGTTTGGGTGGCTCTCAAGAATTGAGCGCCATTTCAGGTTGCAAGCTGTGAGTGAGGGAGACAGAATGAAAGCGATATTGGTGGCGCTGGACGGAGACGCGTTGGACTGGTTTCAATGGTGGGAACCGCGTAATCCGAACCACTTGTGGGAAGGGTTCAAAACCGCATTTACACAAAGGTTTCAAAGATCGATTCTAGGGAGTCTGTTTCAAGCTTTATTAGCACTGAAGCAAGAAGATACAGTGCAAGGCTATATTGGGCAATTTGAGAAGCATGTAAGGACTATGAAGGGGTTGGAGGAGTCATTCTTAATGGAGGTATTTCTTAAGGGGTTGAAGGAGGAGATTGGGACTGAGGTGACGTTGCACGAGCCCAAAAACCTGATGGAAGCCATGCTAAAGGCTAGACAGGTAGAAGAAAAAAATAGAGATCTAGGAAATTTGCCTAGAAGTGGCAAATGGGCTCAACCCTTCCATAAATCTACTTTCTCGGGTCAGAGAATTGGAAGGGATTGGCAACAGGGCAGTAGCAAGGTGCTGGAACCTCCTTTGGGTGCTAAAATAGGGGGAGATTCTTGGAGAGGAAAGAGGAATTTCCACAGATTATCACCTGTGGAGATTAATGAAAAGATGAGAAAAGGGGGTGATTCACTTGTGAGGAAAAATATCATCCCACACATGTTTGTAAAAACAAATAGCTGAGGTTGATGATCATGGAGGAAGAGGATGAAGAGGATTTTAGGAGGAATCAAAAAGAGGATAAGGATGACAAGGAGAATTTGCATCAGCTTTCCTTGCATAGTATTAAGGGGTTTACTACCAAGAAATCACTCAAACTATGGGGAAGAATAAAAAACAGAAGGGTGGTAGTGTTAATTGATTGTGGAGCAACTCATAACTGCATTTCTATGAAATTAGTGAAGGAGCTGGAATTAAAAGTAACTCCTACCAATCCTTATTCTGTGGAAGTAGGGGATGGTCATAAGGTGAGGTGTCAAGGGGTGTGCAAATCTCTACCAATTGAATTGCAAGAATTACAAATGGTGCAAGATTGTTACTTGTTTGAATTGGGGGGTGATGATGTGGTGTTAGGGGTAGAGTGGTTGGCTGGTTTAGGAGAAGTGGAATCCAATTTTGAAAAATTAACTCTAGCTATAAGGGTTTAAAATAGAAAAATAGTATTGAAAGCTGAACCTGAGTTAATAAAGGATGCCATCAGTTTAAAGTTGATCAAGGGTCCCATGTTGGAGGCTGATCAAGGGTTTCTGGTGGAATTAAAAGCAGTAGAAAGGGCAAAAAGTGCAAAAGCAGTTCCTAAAGCATTGGAGCAGGTTTTGGAGTAGTTTGAGGGGGGTTTTAAGGAACTTCAAGGACTGCCACCACACAAAGAAAAGGATCATGTTATCAATCTTCAACCTGGTAATCCAATTCCAAACTTGAGACCCTATAAATATCCTCATTACCAGAAGGATGAGATTGAGAAATTAGTAAGGGATATGATGACTGTTGAAATTATTAAGGCAAACACTAGCCCTTTTGCTAGCCTTGTAATTTGGTTAAGAAAAAAGATGGGAGTTGGAGGTTTTGTGTAGATTATAAGGCTCTCAATAAAATTATTGTGCCAGACAAGTTTCCAATACCGATCATAGAAGAGCTGTTAGATGAGATTGGAAGGGCAGAAAAGGGTTGGATATCATCAAATTAGGATGAAGATAGAAGATGTGCATAAGACAACTTTCAGAACTCATGAAGGTCATTATGAGTTCTTGGTTATGCCTTTTGGACTGACCAATGCTCCATCAACTTTCCAAGCACTCATGAAATAGGTACTTAGACCTTTCTTGAGACAATTTGCTTTGGTTTTCTTTAATGATATATTGGTGGATAGTCTTAATTTGAAGGAGCACAATAGGCATTTTTGAGGGCAGTATTACAAGTACTGCAGCAGCAAGAGTTGCATGTGAATAGAAAGAAATGCAATTTTGGTCAAATATTGATAAGAACTGGTTCAGACGATAGCTAACAGAAATGGAACTTTTATTCAACAATGAGTAATGAATAGTACACGCTTAGTGAATTCGAGGATGACTACCTCCACTCTTCTAAAGATCCCTAACTAATATCCACTCCTAGCTTTTATACATTCCCGCTTTGTTAGTTGTTACTAACTACAGTTAGTTACACTAACTGTTTACACCACTTTATTACTTATCTAAACCCCTTATGATAAGTCTCAACCCACTTTGCATCCCTATCAATACCCCTCCCTTCAAGCTGGACCTTGTCCTCAAGGTCCTCTTTAGCAAAATTAGTCTTCAGCTCTTCCAATAGCTCCCAGCTATTTTCATGATGAGGAAGTCCTTGCCACTTGATCAATAGTTCCTGCTGTCCCTTTGCATTAGTTCTTTGCTTCAAAACCTTTTCTGGTTTTAATTGCAACTCCCACTACTTATCAAGCATTGCTGGTAGTGGTTGAGAGGAATTGGTTGCCTTGACTGATTTTTTTAGTAAGGACACATGAAAAACTGGATGAACCTTACTGTCTGCAAGCAATTCCAGCTTATAGGCTACCTCTCCAATCTTCTGAATGATTCTATAGGGTCCATAATATCTGGGACCTAATTTTTCATTGAGTTTCCTGGCTAGAGATTTCATTTTATAGGGTTGTATCTTCAAGAAAACCCAATCTCCCACATCAAAACTCAATTCCCTCCTGTGTTTATTTGCATGCTTCCTCATATGATCCTGAGATTTCAACAAATTAGCTCTCAAATCATGCAGTAAAGTGTCTCTGTCCTGACATAGCTGATTTACCTCCTCCAATTTAGAAGGAATATCACTGCCCTTAATCAATAAAGGAGGATGTTGTCCATATAGTGCCTGAAAAGGGGACATCTTGGCTGAGATATTATAATTGGTATTGAACCAAAACTCAGCCCAAGCCAATTGTGCAAGCCACTGTTTAGGCCTTGTTCCTGTCATACATCTCAGATAGGCTTCTAAGCATCTGTTTACAACCTCTGTCTGCTCATCCGTTTGCGGATGATAGGTAGACTCATTGATGAGTCACTATTTATCACTAATTACTCATCTTTTTGTACTCATTTTAATCCCTAACTTGTGCTTAATTGTTTATATTTTGCATTGTTTCTCATTTAAGATTTAATTAGACCAATAATTCGGATTTTAATTAATTTGGATTATTTTAAGTTTAATTATTCTAATTTTTATTTACAGGGCAGTTTAATAATT
>PYAF01004304.1:51854-65851 GCA_007407185.1 Glycine tomentella | reverse complement strand
TGCACTACATTTTGTCTTAAAAGCAAATCATATTCTCCAACCATAAAGCATGGAAGGTGGCGTACAAGGCATATGAGTGGAGGGGTCCACGTGTTTCCATTAATATTAAAATACATGGTAGGTTGGCTGCATTATGGTTGGACTAAGTGGCTGAGTATTTGGTGGACCATGGGGATGATCTTACATGTATAATTTAGCCCTGTAAGTTTATAGTTATGATTTTTACCTTTTTGAATATTAATTTGCACAATTCTAAGATTATTAACAATACAAGTAATCGATTTCCCCACTAATAGGCTATTAATCTAATCAGGGTTCTTACATTCTTCCCACCTTTAAAAATTCTTGTCCTCAAGAATTAGAACGTACCTGGAACTCAAGCCAGGATACTGGCGCAAAATTTCTTCTTCGCGCTCCCAAGTCGCCTCCTCGGGCGATCTGCCAGACCACTGAATTTTTAACATCGGAATAACTTTACTGCGTAGTCTTTTCTCAGACCGCGCTAATACACGCTCAGGTACAGTAGGGATTTTCAGGTCTTGTTTCACCTCGATGTCATCGGATTGTATCACATGAGATGGATCAGAAACATATTTTCTCAGTTGGCTGACATGGAACACATCGTGAATATTCGCCAATTTGGGCGGCAGAGCTAGCTGATAAGCCACCGGTCCTACCCTTTTAAGAATTTGAAATGGGCCTATGAACCTGGGGCTTAACTTTCTCACCCCAACAGCCTTACCAACACCAGTCACAGGAGACAATTGTAGAAATACATGTTCACCAGCAGAGAATTCCAAAGGCCTATGCCTTGCATCATAGTAGCTCTTTTGTCGATCCTGCGCTTTCTTCATGCAGTCACGTATTAACTTAATTTGTTCATTCGTCTTTTCGATCATATCCGAACCCACAATTTCTTTTTCACCAGTTTCAGCCCAACAAAGGGGAGTACGACACCGCCTGCCATATAAGGCTTCATACGGCGCCATGCCAATGCTAGCATGATGACTATTATAAGAGAACTCAATCAGCGGTAGATACTGATCCCAGCTACCAGACATGTCCAATGCACAAGCACGAAGTAGATCTTCTAAAGTTTGAATCGTACGCTCAGTTTGACCATCCGTTTGTGGATGATAGGCAGTGCTCAACCAAATGCCTGCTGCAGAGTAGACCAAAAGCGAGAAGTAAACTTTGGATCCCGATCACTTACAATGGTCTCGGGAATACCATGAAGTCGGATAATCTCTTTAACATAGACTTGAGCTAATTGTTCAGTGTTATACGTGCCTTTCACAGGCAGAAAATGAGCAGATTTTGTCAATCGATCAACAATTACCCAGATTGAATCATACCCAGACCTAGTCCTCGGTAGACTAGTCACGAAGTCCATAGAAATACATTGCCACTTCCATTCAGGAATTTCGAGAGGCTGCAAGGTGCCAGATGGCTTTTGGTGTTCAATCTTGACCTTCTGACATACCAAGCACTTATTAACAAACTCAGCGACATCTCGCTTTATGCCTTTCCACCAATAATTCCTTTTTAGATCAGCATACATCTTAGAAGCACCCGGATGAATAGAAAAATGGCTTCGGTGAGCCAATTCAAGAATTTCATTAACAAGAGGGCCTTTCAGGAATTACAATCCTGCCCTGAGAAGTAACGTGCCCAAAGGCATTCTCAGAAATATCGGTTTTCCCCTTCAGATCCTTTAAACAATCACCGGATTCTTGTGCTTCTTTGATTTTTCTCATTAGATCATGTTCAACATTTACCCTTCTGAATTCCTGTACACAATCAGTGCTCCATAAAGTCAGATTAAGATTGCGAAAATCTTCAATGAGTCGATTCTCATGCATCAACATTACAGCGACGTCGCGAGATTTTCTACTAAGAGCGTCGACAACAACATTGGCCTTGCCTGGATGGTACTGCAATTCGAAATCGTAATCTTTAATGAATTCCATCCAACGACGCTGTCGCATGTTCAATTCTTTCTGGTCAAATAAATAACGAAGACTTTTATGGTCACTGAAGACCGTAGTACTCGGAGAACCGTACAGATGATGTCGCCAGATTTTCAGAGCAAAAACAATAGCAGCAAGTTCCAAATCATGTGTGGGATAATTTTCCTCGTGTGGTTTTAACTGACGAGAAGCATATGCTACAGGCTTACCATTCTGCATCAGGACACAGCCAAGCCCCGATTTAGAGGCATCACAATATACCTGAAAAGGTTCATCTGGAGTAGGAAGTATTAAAACAGGAGCAGAAGTTAGCATTCGCTTTAGCCATGGTTATTATACTTTTGACCTTTTGGATTGGGCACAACTTGTAACCCTTGAAATTTTGGCCCAAGGAGTCAAATATTCAGCTCAAATTGGGACTATCTAGAAGTGGATTCACGTGCAAAAGCCATAGAATAGGCATAGCTAAGTGAACTAATAGGAAGAAAAGTTTGGTAAACCAAAGTCAATGGTAAGTCAATGAAGCTAAGCTTTTTCAATCAACCTTTCTAGGTGGCCCTTCAAGGTGGAAAGCAAGCATTAAACCAATCAAATTTTTCCTCTTGAATAAGCCTTTCAACGTGCATAGGCCAGCTGCCCCCAAGTCAAGGATTAAATGGAATCTTGACCAAGAAAAATCAAGTCAAGATAAGGCTTAAGTCATAATATCTTCTAAGGTAATGATTACCTAGTTAAATTCTAACCAAACTAAATCCTAATTCAGTTACAACCCAACTAAATCACTTAAAACACAACTGAATAATTGAGTATAAATAGCTAGGGCTGTGGAAAAAATTCATGTAGGAGCTAGCATCCCAAAGCCAAGGCCAATTCCAATTTTCCTTGTGTCTTGCTTTCATTGTCTTGCCTTCTATTTGCTGCCTATAAACCTTGACCTCTTCTACCACCTCAATCAATTTCTTCTTTCAAGGCTTCATTTCTTAGAAGATATTCAAAGAGAAACAGCCACTTAATCAATTTCAAATCCAAATCCATTTGAGGTAGGCTAGGCTTCAATCTCTAGCTAAGAATTTATTTGGACTAACCTATATGTTTAAATGGGCAGATTTGTGGTTGATTATTTAGGCTGGAATTTCATGTCGTTGAAGGTTATTTTATGATTTGAAAATGTTGATTTAAACCATAGGATAGGTGATGATTTATAGGTTGAAATATTAGTGATGTTTAGAATGATATTTGGTGATCTTGGAAGTGGTTTTGATGACATTTGGGCTGTTTGTTCATATTTTCATTATGGTACTATTTTGAATTAATTTTTAGAAGAAGAGGTTGAATGGTATGTAGTTAAATGGTTCAAATGCGTGAGTGATTAAATTTGAGGATGAAGTAGTAAGGTGGTAGGTGAAAGGAGATTAAGATGCATACTAGGTTTTAATCTTTTCATGTGAAGTTTTAAGGGAATTAGAAATTAATTGAGAGATATATTGTGGTTTATTAGTTAGATTACTAACATGATTTTTCTGTAGCTTGAGGATATTCAATGGTCATGTCTATGTTGGTAATGATCTTACTTAAATAAGGTATGGTAGTTTAACCATACTTGTGGTACGTATGATGTTATGATAACAACAATTTTCCATAAGGTGGTATGTATTTTGCTTATGAATTTTATTATGGATGGATGTTGATGTGAGGATAGGTTGATTCATGTTTCCAAGTCCAGTACGAGATTTATGAAACAAAATCTAATACTACATACAGTATGATATGTAGTGAACAAGTGCAAATATATGGCATAAATCCTGCATGTTTGCGTAAGACGATCGCAGTGTCTACATCCAGTATGAGGTGTCGCTACATACAATACGATATGTAGAGGCCATGTGCACCCTGGGAAAATTCATTTCATGCATTCATATAGTTTGCATAATTATTTTATGATGATTTACTAACGTACTAACGTGTTTTGGTGGTTTAGTTTTGCCTACTGAGAAATTTTATTTCTCACTAGATTTGTTTCATTTTTTTTATAGATGGCAACAATGGTCAATTTCATTGACGCCTTGGACTGATTGTGGTACAAAGATAAAGAATTGTCTCTAGGAAATGAATGATGAAAGTGTTGTAGTATCTTTATGTTTTGTTGAGAATGACTCTTGTACAAGGACTGTGGCTACGTATTATATATATATATATATCAGTTTAACAACTTCTATAACTTCTATAATTTATATGTTTTAGAATTTATACTAGGATCTGTTCAGTAAAAATAAAATAGTAATAAAAATTATCTAACGATTCTTAAAAATTTAACCCAAATAAAAATATAATATCTAGAATAATTTTAGGTTGTTACACCTAATATAGATGAAACGTTCTTTAGATAAAGGTTTAGTAATTATATCAACACATTGATGGTCTGTGTCCACAAACTTTATATCAAAAACACATTTTTGGACATACTCATGAATGAAATGATATCTTATTTCAATATGATTTGCCTTAGAATGTTGTATGAAATTCTTAGATAGGTATATCACACTAGTGTTGTCATAATATAATGGTATATTGTTTTCACAACTAGAGTAATCTTCTAGCTGATACTTTACCCATAGCAGTTGTGAGCAACAATTGGCAACAAACACATACTTAGCTTTAATTGCTAACAAGGCGATGGAATTTTTCTTCTTGCTTGCCCAAGAAATCAAACAAGGTTCAATATAATGGCATCCACCACTTGTACTTTTTCATTCAATTATGTCTCCTAGGTAGTCTGTGTTGTAGTATCCAACAAACCTAAAATCTTAATTTTCATATAAAACAAATTGAGGTTAGTAGCGCCAACTAGAAAAAGAAAGTGAGGATCTAATTGAAATCTAGCACACAAACATATATTGTATGTAATATCAGGCCTACTAGCTGTTAGATATAAAAGTTAGTTAATCATACCTTTGTAAATCGTTTGCTCTACTGGTTTACATGATTCATTTTTTCCAAAGGGTTGGAAGCATGCATAAGTGTTTTCATAGGCTAAGCATATTCCATCTTATACTTTTGCAAAAGCTCCTCAATATCTGAGACTCTATCTCTGAGACAAAGGCATTAGACGCTTGATCTTTAGAAGATGATCTGGTTCTGACTCCATCAATTTGACTTCTTATGATCTGATCTTGAGGGTGATATTTGACAAACTTTTAGTCTTTTTTTTTGGTTGTTGTTCATATAAACCTTCAGTCTGTGGAAGAATCTCTTCAACTGTTTGAGTTCATATGTCTTGCGGTTACAAATGGACCAATCTGCATATATGCAAAAATCATCCCCAAGATTTGATAGTTTCTTATAGTCATTAGTCCATCATTAAACTTAACATGGATTGATTCATCAACAACTAAAGTACTTGTGTTAAAAACTATATACGCTTTAGATGTATCAGAATATCCAAGAAAGATCCCCTTGTCTTACCTTAGAGTCAAATAAATAACAAATATTATATTGTTTCATCATATAACATTGGGGGAGGAAGAAGAAACATGTCTCACAAGTCACAACACATGTATACACTTACTCTCACAGTCCTCACGGAGAATAAGTTCGCGAAAAAATGATACGTTTAAGGGAGAATAGAAGGAGTAGTGTTTAAGATGTTTTGAGTGAAACAATTAATTTAGTTGGTGACTCTCCAATTTAATCTCAACCACACATTTGATCCAACGGTGTGTCTTTTTCAAATTGGAGACTCTGCAACAACAATGTGTATTTAATTTACCCCTAAGTTTAATCTATAAATAAAAAAGTTTAAATATTGTTTTCGTCCATGTAATTTAGTGTTTTTTTTTTCATTTTCGTTAGTGTAATTTTTATTTCTTGTTTTAGTCCTTGCACAATATGTTTATTTTACTTTTCATCCTTAAAATGTTTTAAATAACACTTTGAACAATAAAAAAAAATATTTAAACCAAATAAAACTTGATAGTCACTAGTGCATGCAGAAATCCCCATTGTGGCTGCCGTTAAAACTTGTTGGTCAAGACATCCACATTTGGAATATAAAAAAAAACGTTTTATAAGCTATTTTATGAATTTAATTTAAACGCGTGATTCATGTATTTCAAATTGTAACGTATGGCAAATTTATTAGTTTTTATAATAATTATTTTAAAAATCTTATTTATAATAACCTTTTATTAATTTTTTTAAGACATATAATTAATTAAAAATTTAAAGAAATTATATTAATAGTGTATGGAAATTTAATTTTTTTATTTATCAATAAAAAATTAAAAGTAAATGATATAATACTTCATTATATACAAAATTTAAAATATTATTTAAATAAATAAAAATAGAAAGACTCTAATTATGTATTTATAGTTCTCATACATAATGTAATGAATTCAGTTATTTTAAGTAAAATTTTGAATTCTAACTTTATAAATGAATTGATAAAAAATATAATAGTAATTATTAATAAAATCACAGTTTATGTAAAATGATTAATGACATAATTATTATTAATGTAATGTGTCTTTAATCTGTCTTTAGAACTAATATAATAATAATTCTAAAAACAGAAGTCAAATACTTTTTACATTTTTAGAGTTTAGTTAATTGATAATTAATGTAATAAGAAACAGAACATGTCACGTTCAATATCACCAAAATCTAAACCCTTGGCGCTTTGCGCATCCTCTCCGCTCCCATAATATCTGACGAACACCGCCAAAAGGTGTGTAGTTAAGTGTGAATTCCTTTCCCTCTCTACTCTTCTTTCACTTTCCATTTCCATTACCAATTCCATTTTTTCTGGTTCACTTTCTTGATGGCCTCCGAGAACCCCACCGCCGACGACGCCGTCAATGGCTTCACTCGGCCGGAGATGTTCTCGGAAAACCTCGCCGGCACAGTCGACGCCTACGACCGCCACGTGTTCCTCTGCTACAAGAGCCACGTGTCCTGGCCCCCGCGCATCGAGGCCTCCGACGCTGATCCCTTCCCCGAGCGCGTCGCCGCCACCTTCAAAGCCCGCAAGAACGACTTGCCCCTAAAGGTCCGTCACTTCGTTCATTCCTTCTTGTTTTTCGATGAATAGAAAATTAGAGTAGGGAAGGTTTCTATGTTTGGTTGCGATATTTCGTTACGATCTGAGGTTGACTTCGGTGTTTGACTTTGCAGACGAAAATCACCGTGTGCGAGGCGCGTGAGGAGGCTGGCTTCCTTGACGGTGACGTGTTGATTTTCCCTGACATGATCAAATACAGGTGAATTGGAGAATCTATTATTATTGTATATTGAAGTTTGAACTGAAGTTGAACGTCGATTATAGGGTTTAGTTCCGTGAGTTAGGTAAAGCTCAAGTTGAATTTAGTCCCTTTGCTGCCTTGTTCTGTTCTATCCCTTCTTTGTTAAATTGTTCGGTGATTTAATCCCACTAAAGCAGGTCTTTTATCTCAAGGTTTTGTGCTCTCTTCTAAATAATATATTTTTTTTTTTAAAATTCTAATTGGTAAGAATAGTGACCACTGGCCATCCCACTACCTGCCATAGCATTTCAGTGTATGGCGCTCTGCACTGCCATTTGGGACTGCAGCTACAATATTATTATAGTGTACTGCAGCTTTAATAACAAGTGTAGGAAAATATTTTTGCTACACGGTGCATCCTAATGTAGTTTCTCCGTGTGCTAATGATTTCCTTTGCTAGCATAAGGGAGTGTTAAGGTTGTATTATGCAACTTAAAGGGATTTGCGATGGTGTATCCCTGCAGGGGGTTTCCCCCTTCCCAACTATGAATAAGATCAAGAGGAGCCCGAAAGCCCCAAAAAACTAAGAACGAAAACAGAAGCCTTTTGATTCATTCCCCATTTTCTTCAGTGATGCCATTCCTTTGTGCATAGGTGGAAGTTCTAAACTTGCTTAAACTGGTATTTAGTTGAAGTGATGAGATAATAAATTTGGTCTTTATTGATGAATGAATTTTTGGGTTTTAATTTTATGTATTCAGATTTTTCTGTTGTTTTTGAGGCCCTTTTCTTTTGTTCTTTAATTTGAAGGGGTTTGTAGGAATCAAATATTGATGAGATAATAAATTTGGTCTTTATTGATGAATGAGGGTTTTTTGGGTTTTAATTTTATGTATTCAGATTTCTCTGTTGTTTTTGAGGCCCTTTTCTTTTGTTCTTTAATTTGAAGGGGTTTGGAGGAATCAAATGTTGATAGCTTTTTTGAAGATGTTTTGGTGAATGGTAATCCATGGACTGCTGGAGTTCCGGAGGTTTTTAGTGGTTCACATGTTTATGTGTCTGCTCATGGAAGTCGGGACATGAGATGTGGTGTTTGTGGGCCAGTTCTCATCAAGAAGCTGAATGAGGAAATTGAGCTTCGAGGCTTGAAGGATCAGATATCTGTTACTGCTTGTTCTCATATTGGTGGGCATAAGTATGCTGGGAATGTAATCATATACAGCCCAGGTGCAGATGGAAAAATAATGGGTCACTGGTAAGATATCAGACTGGCAAAGTTGAATCTTCTCATTTTGAAAGAATTCAGTACTGTTTAATTTTAGCGCATAATAATTATTTACAGGTATGGCTATGTTACTCCTAATGATGTTCCTGATTTGTTGGACCAACATATTGCAAAGGGAGAGGTCATCAAACGACTTTTGAGGTTGGTATTTTTGTATCTTTCAATCAAATGTTAATTTGAAAGATATATTGTTTCTTTTGGCAAAAAGAAACATTTGTAATGTGATTTTTAAAATTTTAAAAGTATTCTACTGTTAGCTACTGAACAATGTTGTAGATCGATATTAAGAATCACTGTTTCGTTACGCACACATATACATGCATGAACAATTGATTTGAGGAGTGTTTAGGTAGGTAGTTAGAAACTGCCTCACACTTATTACCTATTTTTGCTCTTGCCTTTGGATGATTATCAAATTTTGTAGGTGTACATATTTGTTTTACTCTCATCTGTCCATTATCCTGTGGTTTAAACAAGTTCTACTGCTGAAATACTTGAGCTCATTGGTTGGAAATTTTTTTAAAGGGGAATGCGTCTTTAGTTTGATTGTGACCATTTTTAATGTGGAGTTATTGCATCATGGATTTTCTTCTTTGTAAGATGAAATACAACAATGTCTATTGGCATCTACTGTTTATTGTTGTCAAACACACCTGATATTGAATGGAGTACAGAGAAAGTGTTGTGCTGATGTCACACACACCTATTATTAATGCCATGATTTTTGGTGTTGTGCTGATGAAACCAATTGGGACCTTTCCTCTTGTTTACTGCAAATAACATCAGCATGTTACTCTAAGAAGGTTATGGCCAACATTTGAAAAAGGTTCAAGGATTATGCATGATTAGTTCTCAAGCTTGATATATATATTAATACAACTATACAAGTCTACAATTCACATTTTTGTTATCTTTTTCTTCAACTAAATTGGCATTTTCTCGAGTATATTTTATAAGATAATGAGAGCAGGAGTTGGATATCTTCTCATGAAATAGTATATGCAGACGAATTACATTTCAGCCCTGCTATTAAGCCTATATAGGCATCTATATCTGAATAATGCAGCAGGTTCATTCATTCATTTGTCATGTGCCTTCATTCTCATCCATCTATCAGAATGTTGCCTTATGTTCCGCTTCCTTTTGTAATGGTTCTGTCTGATGGAATTTGTTTCCTTTGTTATCTGCCCTTGTTTTACAATTCAAAATAATCAAAGGAGAACCATATTTGGTTGTTTTATTAAGCAACGCGTCATCTTTGATACTGTTCAGCTGCTTCATGTGATCATTGCATGTTATTGTTTTTCTTAAAGTAGGACATGCCAATAAACATTCAAAGATTTAAGTTAAAAATTGATGCTATATAAACCTCATGAGGTACATCCAAAAACCACAACTTACCAGGAAAAGACACTAAGCTAAAACAATGGCCAGTTTGCTTACTTCCCTAGGAGTATGATTGAGAGTAAAACTGGAATTTGTGTTAGGATTGACAATCCTCCAAGATCAGCATCAACTCTGGATATTCTGTAGTAAGGAGTAACATTTTCTTTCCTCATAATGAAGGGATATTTGCTAAACTTTATCAAATTGTTACAGGGGCCAAACGGGGCCATCTGCTGCAGAAGATGAGGGAGCAGATGACCAGAAAGTTGCTAATGGAGAGGATACCAGCAAGGGCAAGACTAGTCATGCTGAAAGTGACAATCTGAGCAACAAAGAAAACGTGGGTGGTTGTTGCCAGGGTGTTAATGGGGTTTCTTGTTACAGAAGTGCAAGTGCTGAGCAAAACAACGATATCGAAGAAACACCTGAAGCGCAAAAGAAGGGTAGCAAAATCTGTTCTAATTGGCCTCAACTGCAGCAGCGTGATATTCTTACAGCTGTTGGTGTGCTTGGAGCTGTAGCAGTTGTTGCTGTGGTTTACAAACTTTACAGAAGGGCTGGGTAGGTTACTCTCTAAAACATGTTACGAGTTGCTTGGGCGTTTATTAGCTCGATATTTTCTTTTTTTTTTTGTCTGAGGTTGCATAAATTCAGGAAACAATCACGAAAACTACTATTACCAAGTCATCATAGACACTTCCGCATGTTGCATGGAAGGATAGTTAAAGTCTAGCAACAGATGTAGTGATGAAAACTTTATCATCGTTTTGAAGCCTAAAGAATTATGATTATGCTGTGTTTCTTAACTTTTGCTACTGGTATTCTATTAAGAATTTTATTTTAATACATCGTTATGTTAAGAATTTTATGAAAATAAATATTATAAAATATAATGATTATAAATGATACGACTATCCAAGATTGATTGACAGGAATCATAAGTTTATTCTAATTATATTCTATTACTAAGAGTTTATCCAACAACATAACATTGGCGAAGGTGGTGGGTGGGAAAGGAAAGAGGGGGAAAAAAGAAAGAAAAAAAGAGATGTAGCAGTCCTGCACAATAGAATCTCACTACGCCGCCGAAATCCCCTCTATCTCATACACTTCTCCATTATAATTATTTTTTTGAAATTAAAAATATATAAATAATTATTTTATATTTTAAAATAATTTATAAATAAATATTAGAAGGTGAGTTCTTTGTGTGGCCTAAAAAAAATTGTTTAAGATCTTAAAAGGAGATATAGGACCTGTTTGGATGTTAACTTCTCTAGAAGTACTTCTAGAAGAAGAAAATAAGAGCAAAAAGATGAAATGAACTTCTCCATAAGTAAAAATAAGTTCTCCATTAGCTAATTTGTAGATGTCATCTCATCTTTTAGAGAAGTCACATTGGTAAGCTTCTACAAATTAACTAATGGAGAGCTTATTTTTACTTATGGATAAGTTCATTTCATCTTTTTGTTCTTATTTTCTCCTTTTAGAAATGTTTCTAGAGAAACTTACCCAAACAGGCCCATAATCTTAAAAGTAATGGAATAGACAAAAAAAAAAATTAAAAAAAGTGGTTACGAACCAAAAATAGGATCTCCTATTGGAGATGCGTAATCTCCAGCATGATACAATCAAATCCTTTATCGGAAGGAGGTGCACTGGGTACCAAATATCGAGAGAATAATGGGTCAAGCTTGGAAATAACACGCTAAGTTCTTCCACGCTCAAACGATTATTCGGAGAAAGTGGAATAAGGTCCATGGCCTAACCCTCCCAATGAAATCTGGTGCATGCACGGATGATGAAATTCTTCAAGAAAAGGCGCAAAAATACTTTCAACACCTTTTTTTTCTCTTCCATGCCACTAGCAAAGTCATCCTTTTAGCTTGCTCTCTACCCTAGGGTTGGTTGAGGATGATGATTGCATGTTACTTACGAGATTTGTCACTAAAGAGGATGTTTCCAGGGCCTTAGAATTCTATGAAACCCTTTAAGGCCCCTGGCCCTAATGGCTTCCAGGTGATCTTTTTTCCAATAGTATTGGAATGTGATTGGTGATGGTATTTGAGCTTTGGTTGTGGAAGGCAATAATGCCAGAAAATATCAAATTCTTGCTTTGGCTAGCTTGTCAGTATTCTGCTCCCAGCAGGGATGCTCTTCATCATCGAGGGATGCTTCAATCCCTTATATGCACTCATTGTAATCATTGGAGCGAAACTTTCCTTCACAATGTGAGGGGTTGTAGTTTCTCCTGCTCTCTATGGTTAATTTTTGGTTTCACCCGTCCTGAGTTTTATGGTAGTATGGATAACCATGATTGGATAAAGAAGGGTGTGGAAGGCACTAATCCCCAAGTGTTTTGCGTTGTTTTGTGGTGGGCATGGAGAACCCATAATGCTCATGTTATGGCCAATGATCCTCCATCCTTATTTGATACTTGGCGAAAGGTACAACTGCTAGCAGAGACTATTTTCTCTTGTTTTTACGCTCTTGATCCTCACCCTCATGTACCCGTCGATCGACCTTGGTGTTACGGATAAAAGATAAATATATATTATCTTTTGTCCTATTAATTCAAATGTTTAAATCTCCATTGGTCTGTCATCATAACTACCAGAAGATAATCACCAGAAAATAGAAGATATGAGCATTATCTTTCAGTTATCAATATCTCCACATATCAAGGAAGAAGATATTGGGCTCAACCGTCTGCTATCAAAGTCTAGGTTTGAATCCTATAAATACCACACATCCCATGGTGAAAGGTACACACACACAATTCTGACTCTCTCTTTTAATTCACACTGCACACACCGCACGCCAATTGCGTTGTGAGTACTGCTGCTGTGATCTTCTTCTTCTTTGAGTTGCTTCACTTCCATAAGCTT
This sequence comes from Glycine tomentella, assembly GCA_007407185.1. NCBI lineage: Eukaryota > Viridiplantae > Streptophyta > Magnoliopsida > Fabales > Fabaceae > Glycine > Glycine tomentella. The sequence goes on along the minus strand of PYAF01004304.1, from coordinate 53,082 downwards.
CTTAAGAGAGAGAGAGCCTGATCATATAGAAAACTATACAACACCACTTGTTGGACATTTCTGTTCTCACCGAGCAGAACAGTGGCGCCGTCTGTGGGAACGATAAATTTCGAATCCCACCATCTCTCAATGGCTAATACCAGGAGGCATCGGAACATCGGACGTGAAGACCCACCCAGGAATCCTATTCCGGAGCATGTGGTGGCAGAAGACGCACTGTCTCACACGGCTTCATCCCGTGCGGGACCCGCAACGCATGAGCCGGCCAACACACCAGCAGCACAAGAAAATTCTGAAGCTTCACAACGCTTCATTCAGAGTGCTCTCCAGGCTCTAATGGCTCGAATGGAAAATTTGGAGAAGCGCTATGAACTCCAGCGCCAGAAGGACATCCAAAGGCTGATTACTCAGTTGGAGGATCGCGACAACAGAAGGCGAGAAGAGGACCGTCGGCAAAATACCGACGGAAGGTGAGAAGAGGACCGTCGGCAAAATGCCAACGGAGGGCGAGAAGAGGATCGTCGGCAAAATACCGACCACACGGGAGATCATGCAGGAGCCGACCGGCCCCATGCAACAGCTAGGAGATCGAGGCCAGCCATGTCGGTCCGAACAGCCGGGACCGACCAGAGAGAACCGATCGACCATTCGGAGCGGGGCAGAATGTCTCGTTCACAATACGAAGCTCACCGTTCGTCGTCAGCCATATCACATGAACAGGCCGCGGAGGAAAGACTGACGGGTAAGATCATCCGTCATCCCGGTCAAGGTGATGGCACGTACAGAAGGAAGTACAGCTGGGGCCACCAGAATAATAGTCCATTCGTCGACCGCATAGTGAAAGCCCCGTTCTTGGAAGATTTTGACGGCTTCTTCTTGAAAAAATATGAAGGGAGCCAAGATCCACAAGTACATATCGACGAGTTTGATATGCAGATGTGCGTCCGTGGAATCGACGAACCCATCATATCTCGGATCTTCGCCACCACTCTAACCGGGGCCGCCCAGACCTGGTTTCACTCTTTGCCACCACGGTCCGTCCACAATTTTGAAGATTTTGGCCAGAAGTTCTTGCTGAATTTCGCAACGAGCAAGAAGCAGCCGAAATCTGAGTTTGCCTTGGGAAAGATATGCCAGCAGCATGGGGAAACGCTGCAGAGTTATTTAGACCGCTTCAAGGAAGCCGCCTTGCAAGTACAAGGTTTGGAGGAGAAAGTCCACGTCCACC
>PYAF01004303.1:9997-24109 GCA_007407185.1 Glycine tomentella | reverse complement strand
AATCTAATATGTGTTAAGGAATTTTATTTGCATGATTCGTAGTAAGGAAATCGTTCATATTACAAACAACTCGTAAATTTAGCAAGCAAAGCGAAAAGAGTTTCGTGAAAATTTATAACTAATTTAATTTTAATACCAAGTGGACACGCATTTTTAATTAAAATCAATTAGGCACGAGAGAGTAAAGAGAGGCGTTACAGGAATCATGATAGAACCGCTAGTCTTTTGTTCAGTTTTTGAACTTCATTGACAATAGTCAGTTTATGCATTTGTAAAATGGTTGAGCATGTGTTTGGGTTGGCTTCAATTCCTCGGTGTGTGATCATGAAACCAAGAACTTTCCACCCCCACCCTGAATGTGTACTTTTCGGGGTTAAGGCGCATGTCATACTTCTGTACTACTTCAAATACTTCTTCCATATTTGCCATGTGCTGAATTACGCTTTGTGACTTGACGACCATGTTATCAACATAGACCTCGACGTTGCGTCCGATCTGTTTTCTAAAGACACGGTCCATAAGTTGCTGGTATGTGGCCCCCACATTTTTTAGGCCAAAAGGCATGACTTTGTAGCAATAGTTGGCATCTTCAGTGATGAATGTCATTTTCTCTTCATCTGGGGAGTGCATTTTGATCTGGTTGTACCCAGAGTACGCATCTAGGAAACTTAGGATTTGGAATTCGGACGCACCATCGACCAGTCTATCAATGCTGGGCAACGGGTGTACGTCCTTTGGGTATGCCTTGTTGAGATCGGGGAAATTTGTGCATATGCGTCACATGCCACTGGCCTTTTTAACCATGACAACGTTGGCAAGCTAAGTCGAATACTGACTTGTCTAATGAAATTGGCTTTGAGCAATTTGTCAACCTCTTGCTTCACTGCCTTTCGCCTTTCTTCTCCCATATTTTGTTTCTTCTGAGCTATTGGCTTAGCTTATGAACATATTGCCAGCTTGTGGCATATGATACTAGGATCGATGCCTGGAATATTGGATGGTTGCCAAGCGAATAAGTTTGCATTCTTGCAGAGAATGTTAGCTATGTGCCTATGCTCATGATCAGTAAAGTCTTTTGCTGAGCTGTGTATATTGCCTAGGTTTATGTCCGAGCTGTAGTTTGATAAGTTCTTCAACTGGCTTAGGTCCTTTGTCAAAGTTGTCACCTCGTGGATCCACATCCAAGGTGTCGTCATGGTAGGCTGTATAGATAGTCAGGGTGTAGGGGGTGGACCCTTTATCTATGCTCATTACTTGACTAGTACTCCCCGAAGTGGAATTATGTCTGCTCGGCTCCCTACTGGGAGGATACGGTGCCACTTTCAACTTTATGCGTAGCACTGTCGAGCTTGCTTCTGATCTGCTTTAACGGTGACAATCTCCCCTGTCATAATGGGAAACTTCATTTTCAAATGAGGCGTAGAGATGATGACCCCAAGCTCATTCAAATTTTTTCTGCCAATTAAGGCAAGGTAGTCAGTCTCAGCCTTTACGATCAAGTATCTAACGGTGAAACTTCTAGAAAATTTTCCTTGTCCAAAAGTAGTCATAAGGTCTATGTACCCTCGGGTGTCTACCCTGTCTCCTGCAAAGCCTAGGAGGGGTCCAGGGTGAGACTAAATCATGTTTGGGGAAATCTTCAACTGCTAAATACAAAGGAGTCCTTCATGACACCAAACTTGTCTTCCATGACAAACACAAGGGAATATGCCCTTTGAAGCTTTTTGTAGGCATTAAGAATTGTTGTAGACCACTTTGAAACAAGCCAAATTGAATAATGCTTCATGCATTTGAAAATGTAGTTCCTATTACGCGTGCACCAAAGCCAACAACAACAAAATTGGTCCTTTTGTACATCAAGGTTCCAAACCTATCTAGAATTGAATAGGCACCGAGCTCAAACATGATGATGATGATGATGATATGGTAGGTTCCAAGTGGTAACAAATATATGAGATTGGAATTGAGAATAACCCCTAACAACCAAGTTCATTTGATCCAAAATTAGGCCTTAAAGCCTTAAAAAATGAATGCAACACAACTCATGTCATGGATAGACGAGTTATGGATGGAAAGTGTATTTGCCAGGGGTATTTTTGAATAAAACCAAGCAAAGGGGAAAGTGTATTAGCAAAAAGGGAGGCTGGAAATAACAACTCCCCAAAATATTATGGAATCAATATAATTCAGTGTGACTATATGTTTTTTATCAAATAGTGACTCAAACGGTCAAATTGATCAACATGAACCCATGATCCGGCGGATTTATAGGTAAATCGATGTATTATAAATACTTTGCAATATTTAAAGTACGGTACAGATTTTGTTATTATAGTAATTTAGATAGTAAGAAATCTATATATAGTATATAAGTCATGGTTATCAAAATCGAGCTTTAACTCGTAGAATCGTCCGATTTTATGATTCTACTAAGCCTCAACGAGTCAAATCGTAGGTAGACTCGAAACCAGAGCAGAATCATTTGAATATGCGTAGAATCGTGCGATTTAGAGTAGAATCGCGATTCTACTACAATTTTGCGATTTTTCTCAAAAACGAAATGACATCATTGTAGTGTGTCTGATTTTTCATTTTCTTCCTCACACCATATCTGTTGCGCTATTCATTCTTCGTTTTGTTTCCTGTCTGTTCCTCGCTTCTTGTTCGATTGTCAAAGGGAAGGCTTCACTTAGCTGTGACGAAAGCGAAGGCCTGCGTCTGGGTGGTGGCAGTGGCGAGCCGACGACATCGCGACAGTGTCATGCACTCATGGTGTGAATTGTGAAGGTGAGTTTTAATTTTTAGTTGCTAAAATTAGCTGGCTCTGGTGTTGTTCATTTGTTGGTGTTGTTGCAGGTTTTTGGGGTGCTTTGATTAAAGGTCACAAGGGGAAGACTGTGCCAATGAGGGGACACAATGGAACGTTGGTGTTTTGGGGACTTTATTTGTCATACATTCATTTTTATTGTGAGTATTTGATCCTTCTTTATTGGGTAAATTTACTATATTGGTGGATATTAGAAGTTCCACTAAGAGATGGGACATTTAATCTGGAGATGTTTAGCTTGTGGAATGAAACTGTTTGTCTGTCTTATGTCTTATTTTGTATGGACTTGTTTATGAATGCTTTTAATTAATTACTTTCAGTTGTTTGAATGCATACAGAGTGCTTGAAGATGTACTCTTATATTTTTCTCCCTCATTGCATATTTTTCTATTATGCAATTGTCATTGTTGTTTAGAGGCACACTTGTTGCACCTTCTGAATTGGTATAATATTTATAAGTAATTTAGTATTTTTTTTTGAAATCTTGACAACCTTGATATAAATTATAAACATTTTTAATTTTTTTCATACATTTTTAATAATAATTCTCATTATTCACGTGATTGAACCAAAACACGACCCAATAATATTCGGAGCAAGGTTAATAACGCCGTAACGACTCCATAAAATTAGTCTAACCATTTCTCCTTTTTTTTTTTTTTTTCCTTTTGCGCTTTTTAATGAATTAATTAATGCTGAAAAAAGGGCGTTAAATAAAATAAATAACAAACAATAATAAAGAAAACCCAGGAAAATAGAAAAGCTGGACATTAGATAGCGAGGATATATAGGAAACGGAGAAAAGGGTCGGCGATGCTTTTGGTATTTGGCTTGGTTTTTGATAAAATCATATTTTATATAATTTATTTTGTTTCTTTATTTAACTATGATAAATATAAATATAAATATTGATATATGCAGCATAGCTCACATCTCAAGCAGAGAGAGATATATAGAGAGAGGCAGAGTGGACTGACTTGTGTGTTTCAGTTTATAGGCACACCACGCCACAACACCGATCTCTTCTTTAACGGTTACTTTTCTGTTCTGAGAAAGAAAATAGAAAAATAGAAAAATAGAAAATAAAATAGAGCCTTTCTGATCAGTGAGGGATTGGAGAGTTTCGTTCATCCTTGTGCTCTGCTCAGATGGATTACAACAATGACCCGTAAATCTTTCTCTCTTTGTTTCTTATTTTTTTTTATTTATTATTTTGGTTGTGCTTGGTATGGCTAATGTATTTTAAGTGGGTTTTGATTTTTCTTTTTTCTTGCGTGTTTTTTTTTATGAATTTGGTTCTGGGTGATTTTGTTTTTGGACGGAAGTTTTTTTTTTTTCCCATTTATGTTTATCTATTTTCGGAGGTAATTTTCTTCGAGACACCCTCTGACACTAAATAAATATGGGCACCTCTCTTCCGGCAAGAATTCGAACCTTGGTTCGTCACATTGAATGATTTGGGGGGTGTTTATTTTGGTGTTGCAAGGTACATTTTGTTTTGATTGCTGGAATCAGGTGCTGGAATCTGATTTATTTTGGTTGATTGTTTTTTTTTTCTTTTTTTCTGGTGTGGTTTTGATTTGTTAGAGATTGTTTGATTTTTTTGGGTTATGGATAAAGAATGTAGGATTTGGGATGTTGCCTTTTTTGATTAGATTGGTGGGTCATCTTTTCTACCCTTTTTCCCTGTTGATATTTTTTTTTTCCTTTTTGCCCCTTTTCTCTTTTCTGCTTATTCTGTTATTCCTTGGCTGATATAATCAATAGATGGAAGAAAAACTGCTTAAGTACTGACTGTGATTTCTAATGTATAATTTAATGGTTCTGTTTTTACTTTTTGTTTGGTGGTAATTGCTTCAGTTTACCATGGTTGTCAATCTTCCATTGTCTATGGTACTAATTATGACGTGTAGAAACATTGTTTGGGGACTGAGGTAATCTTATGCATTGTGGAATGTGCTTTTACTTGGTTCTTGAATGGGGGGGCTTCTTTTGTGTTTTCCATCGCTTGTTAACTTTTTGGTCTGTTGGTTAATCTTTGCGAATGTCACATCACAAGTTCACAAAAATGGTATTTACTTGTCTGCCCTTATTCTTAGTGGTGCTAGGGAGCCGTGGGATTGGCATGGGAAGAATATTAGTCTCGGAAAGACGGCTGATTTTGGTAAGTCCCACCGTAACTTAATTAACCTCTACCAACCCGATGCCTGAGGAAAATGAGTTGTTTTGAGCAGAAATTTCGGAAGAGCTGTGGAATGATGTCCCTCAAAATGAAGAAGATCTTTCATACATGTTAGATAATGAAACAACCCCAGTTAAGGCTTGTGGTGATTTGGAATATAATGTCAGTAATGCTGGTAAGACAGTTCTCTGGCTTGCACCTTTCTTAACATTGTCTCATATGTGCAACTTGATCAATTGTCTTTTTTCCTTTGTTGTTGTTATTATTATTTATCCTTTTCTAATTCAAACAATGGTTCGTTCTTAGATCCAAATAATATACAAAAGGAACCTGAGGAATGTAGGGAGACTTATTCACAAGCCAAGAGGCGGCGGATGCTACAGTTTAACAGCCAAGATAGCGATCAATCTCTATGCAATGAAGAGATGTCTTTGTCATATTTAAAAAATGTCAGTGGTTGTAGCACTTTTTTTGGATTAACTTTTCACATTCGTAATGGTTCAAACGGCTTTAAGAAATATAGATTTGTTCTTATTGTGCTAAACTTGCCAACATTTTGAACTTTTCCTCAACTTAATTACATACTGATATTAATATTTTATTCGTGGTTGAAAAAGGAATACCGAATACATATTATCTTCAATGCCTTGACTGAAAGTCGCTTATCCCTGTTCTTTCTGTTAGAGATCTTTTCTGGTGTAACGACTTCAGAACCATCCTTGATGAAATTTGGAAAATGATTTTACCATTTTGTTTTGTTACCTCCTTCCACTGATCAGCTGTGAATTGAGACTTATTCACTATTCCACTGTACGTATACTGTAACCACATGATGGCTCAATGTCAACATAGAATACTGTTAACTTCAACATTTGGGATGACTGTTAATCCTAAGTGGTACCAGAGTTTGTTAAAAATTTGTTTGCTTGAAATCGTTTTATCTTGTTTCTAGTAATCATTATTTAAGGGAGATTTCTGTTTTTCGTGAATCCTCTTTGTGACTAATAGTATTTGTCCCTAAATAATGGGAAGATTCTGTGTTGGCTTGACCAACAATCTTAATTCTTTTCTTGTGGATTTGACTTAATTTATGACTGTTAATTCATTACATATACACAGGGGAAGGAAGACCCAGTTAAGAAGATTTTTCCAGAGGTGTCGCAATGGGTATCGGGGGCATCAGGTTTACCTTTTGCAGGATTCTGCTTTATGTTTTACTCTGAGATATCTTCTGTAATTTATTTCTATTTTAATTCTGATGTTTCCCCAATCATTGTAGATTACACTATAGGAAATGCTTCTGCATCTGATTATGTGGACCTTGAATCAACTGAAACATGGCTTGCGGATTACTTTAATGATGCTGAGATGGATTTCAGTCCAGAGGAATTGTATGTTTCTTTGGACCATTCATTTGTTGTGGAAATTTGGCTTTACAAAATAACCTGACAATTATGTTATTTGACTCAGGAATTTTTCAGTGGCAGACAGTGTTCAAATTGATGGTACAGGTAGGTTACATTGTTTTCCATCCACTATCGTCTGCTAATTTTGTTTCTTCCTTCATTCTTTACTTTTCCTTCTATGCATTGGGTTTTATTTAAAATATTTTTCCCTCCTGCAGAGGTTAGTGCCATCACATCATCACATGAACAAAATGTGGTTCAACAAACGCATGTCCCTCGAACGACTCGTAATATTATCTTCAAAGGTTTGACTTTTTTCTTGACATAGTATCCCTTTAGGTTTAACTGTACCAAGTATCTACGTAGTTTCTCTTGTATCCTATATGATATATGATATATAGGCCAATGTGGGTTGGCACAAGTGGTCAAGGATCCAGAGTTATTTCTCATCCTTTCCATGGACGGGCATTTGATTTCCTCTAATGCCCCTAAAATCCTGTTGGGTGGGTAACTCATCACCCTTAGCGCCCAAGGGCTAGCTGAGTCATTGGGACTCAATAAAACTATTTATGGTTTAGATTTATATAATAATCTTTTGGGTGGGTCTCTACTGACAGTATATATAAGTTTTTTTGGAATAAAATATGTGGTAGAATGGGGAGACACCCCCAATACTACCAGGCGCAGGGTGCATGATTTCACAAAAGTTGTTTTCTTTCATATGTTGGGAACTACAAAATTTTGCTTTCGCCAATGATCTAATTAGAGGAATAATTGGAACTATTGTATCAAGCCTTTTCATAACAATTTTTATTAGAAATGAATTGGCAACATCTGACTTCATAGCACTGAAAGATTGGGCCGGATACTTAAAAAATAGCCTAAAATGTGAAATGAATGTTGGGATAATTCGTTTATATGGATCGTTCCTGGTCTTATCATGAAGCAACAGGACCATTTAGACTCATTTGAAGAAAACTTTTGTCATGATCACAAATTCATACTTCTTTTCCATGTTTAGGTGGGAAATCTTTTATACATACGCCGACAAAGTTGGCTTCTTCTGTGGCCTATCCATTTGCCTTCATTAAACCAAGTGGTGCTCATGGAGATGTAACTCTGAAGCAAATAAATCAGCGCATTCAAACACCGCCTCCTTCGAAATCAAACCAAAGCATTGATGATGATCCATCTGCTTACCCCAAATCAGCCTTCTCTGGGAAGCCTGTGGTTGGTAAAACAAAAATTCGCACTGAAGGTGGAAAAGGTAGCATCACAATTACCAGAACTAAAGGTTAAGCGTAAATTGTTGACTACTATCCTTTGGTCTCACCCATATTTATTGTGGGATTGACTTCATTTTCTGTATTATATCTGGCAGATATAGAAGTTGATACTGCAATTATTTTTTGCTCTTGTTGACATGCATATATTACACCACCTTAGTGTTTCTTTCCAGTGGGGTCTAGATAATCTGAAAGCTCTTCTTTTTGGGGGGTACATGATTTTTGTTTTGAGCCAAGTATGTAATGAGAATCATAGTATTTGTTTTGTTAGATCCTTAGTCCCCACCATTCGTCGGCAATAAAACTGACAAACAATTTCACTAAGCTTGCCACAGCTTTGTAATTGAAGTATACAGGTTATTTTAGTTTAGTGGCATTGTTTATTATAACTTGTGCAAGAGGTTTTACTCTTTAACTACCTGTTTTATATTCTTTTCCATTCTATATTTTCAAGCATGGAATTAAATTTTATATACAGGATCAATTTGACATTGGGTGTAAATCTTCTATACTTTGCACCACTTAATTTATACGGAATTAACTAATTCAACCGTTGAAGTGAAAGTTTTTATAAATTATAAGTAAATATGCTTTATTTCGATAGATAATATATTAGGTCATTTATGTGAAATATAAGTAAATATCTAACTAGCTAAAATGTAAGTAATATTTTTAAATTATATGAAATTTTACATAATGACAAAAAAAAAAAAGATTGGATTAAACTTAAAATTGATTTTAAAAGTGATTTTTTTAAAACATTTTTTTTAAAGCAGTAGGATTTGTTTCTATAACAAAATTTGAGTGTTCACAATACATATATCTCTTAGTGGGACAGACAACTTATGTGAGAAGATGATGTCTAGAAATTGGAATTGAGTGATTTGTATATTGTAACAATCTTGTTTCTTTGTCACAAAATTAAAAATTCATTTGAAAGTGTGTTTCGAATTTCAAGTATGCTATTAGGCGGTTAAAGATGAAAATCTCTAGAGTTCAATGTGTATTTACCATGCTTTTTTTAAAAATAAAAAGAAAGTTATTAATGTCAAGTAGGACACGATAGTAGTGCCAATAGTATTTTCTAAAAACACTACTAACAATGCAGTGTCCCATGTGACATTAAAAAAAATGATTTTTTGGTTTTTGAAAAAACATTTTCTTAGCACTGAAAACACTAGTTAGAGTTTTTCAGTGTTGACTGCCCGTTGGTAAAATGTTTCAAAAGTATCATACTTTGATAATTTGTCTGTAAAATTAACCTTCTTTGAGAAATCAAGGAAAGTAATAATTAACTCTTAACTTACAACTTTGTAGACAAATTTTAGAAACAACGGTGTTTCGTTTACAACATATATATATATATATATATATATATATATATATATATATATATATGAGAAGATTAAATTTGAATCATATAATCAACTATTAACAGTCAAGATTTAATGTCATGTGATCACTGTAACGATCCGCCTCATTGTTACTGTATCATCAATTCTTACCACACAAGATTTAACTTTTAATCAAAATTTTATTAAATTGATTATGAAAATAATGGTAAATTTTTCGCGATAATACAATTATCATACACGTATCACAATTTCATAATTAAACACATATGTACATATATATATATATATATATATATATATATATATTAAATTGGTACATGTCATCCACATGTTAAAACTTCCTTTAGTTTTACATGTAATACTACTGAAATTACATATCTAACAAAAAGTCAAAGAACTAAGGAAGAGTTAATTAACAAAACACAACTCTTTCCCAAAAAGAAACCCAACGTCATCACGTTGGCTTGGCAGTTCCAACTAAACAGAATCTCCCTCCAGAGTCACCTAAGGCTACTCATCTGCTCACACGAACGAAGGTTCACGATCATCACAGGTACCAACCACACGATACAACAAACGCAAGGGTGAGTTTATTATGTATAACCAACAAGTAATAGATAACAGCAGTTAGAGAAGACAATCCAAAACATCACAAACATCATCACAACACTCAATCAGTTCATCACGCAGCCAACAAGGACAGTCATCCAAATGCATTCCACAAGTCAACCTATAATGCTTAAATGATGCATGCTCCTAACTCATCTCTTAGCATACAATATGGTACCATCTCGAAAATAGTCCAACACAGGAGGATGATGCAACAGGATGTCAGGGTCACTCTGTCGTGCACAAGCTGCTCCCCCCACTGGTGATCAACCATGGGTCTCATTAAAGGAGTTCCAAACAGTTGTGCCCCCCAGTACCTCTGTACTCTGTAGCCAATCATCCTATTTCCGTAAAACAAATGAAGTATGTCACATGAGCATCATCAATGCATGACCTAGCTAAGAACAAATCCTTCCTCGCAAGGGTGACCCGCCATGCCCCCCATGCACATACATACCACCCCAACATGGGCTCACTGATGCAATGACCGTGGCTAGGAACATGTCCTTCCTCGCAAGGGTAACCAACTGGTCATTGCATCCCACGTGTACATGTACAACATACAACCATAGGTACATCAATGTATGACCTGGCTAGGAACAAATCCTTCCTCGCAAGGGTAACCAGTCATACACCTCTCATGGGTATCCATGTATATCCACATCACACAATGACAACCATGGGCACCATCAATGTATGACCCGGCTAGGAACACATCCTTCCTCGCAAGGGTAACCTGTTATGCACCCCCCATGGGTGTCAATATATATACATATCACATAATGACATTATTAGCATCAACATAATCTTTTATCAATGTCATTATCAATATCCACATCACATCATCTAATTTCATCATCATACATATCAAAGTCATCTCATTCCAACATCATCAACTACATCAACATTATTTCATTTGTACATCATCAAACACATCATATTTATCTCATTCAATCATCATCAACCCCATCATCATTATCTCATTCAATCATCATCAACACATCAATAACATCTCATTTCAACATTATCAATAACATCAATATCACCTCATTCATCCACAATCCATATTACCACGAGACTAGTATTTTAGGAAAATTCTAATTAAAGAGGAGGACTACAATATAGAAAACACTCTTATGCCCATTTAAAAATTAATAAAAAATTAAACAGGAAAACATATGATAAAATTTTGGGCAGAGTCTCCTCTGTAATTAAGACTTTTTCCAAAAATCCGATCATCACAATAATAATATCATTTATAATTTTATCCATCAGCAAGCCAATTCATCGCTTCCCATTAGTTAAAAACAGTTTTTCTTGAAAATGAGCACACATAGGAACAAACACATATCAATCATAAATACATCGCATCCCATTAGTTAAAAATAATTTTTCTTGAAAACCAGCACACAACAGAGACAGACAGTTATTTTCATAGTTGGACTCTCTGGTCCCCAACTATGGTATCTAAACTATTACCAACATAATAAACTTCCTTTACCTAACTAGGAGTTCTCCAGTTAAAACCTCACAATGTTTCTTTAGAGATCCTTCAATACGCGTGTTTTCGTCCAAACGCAAAACTCTATATACCAAATCAAAGACAACTTAATATAGATTTCCAATATAAGATCAATATTAACATTTGGGGTCAAATACCCACTCAAATTCAAAAAGGGGCTAAAAAGGTGTTTCAATAGTTTACATCAAAAGACATCCTTTTGAAATTCCAATCACACCAATGTGACCGGGGTTCAACAAGGATCACAGAAATGACATCAATTTCGTAAAAGGAGACTTTATAACATCTCATTTTCAAAGGGTTTTTTCAAAGGAAGTGTAAAACTCCCAACAACGGTACCCAAAATACAAGAGATACTAATAGAAGCTTAAACTAGCTAGAAGAAGACAAAAGAAACTAAGATTACCTCAAGGAAACCAAGAAAGGAGGATTGGGAACTCCGTTCTCTATCGAAAATTCGAGAAAAGTTTCGAAGATTCCGCTCTGATTAAAAGGTTCTTCACCGTGCAGGGATCTCATCGCAAGCAAAGGCGGTCTGTGATGGTCTCCGGTGGCTGTGGGTGGTGGAGGATGATGGAGGGAGGTTAGGGAAGGCTTGTGGGAGGAAAAATCCTCCATTTTCGAGATCTAGATGCTGCAGGACGTATTTAATGCTGACTTTACTCACCTAGGCGAGCCAAAAAGCCTTCATAAACTTGCCTGGGCGAGCTGCCCAAATTTCAAAATTTATGCTTCAGTGAAAATTTAATTTCTCACTCTCCAAACATTAGTTTTTGACAATCCAAACGGCAAAAAGTTGGATATATGGGTTAGGAAGCTACCTTTAAATTTTGAAGGAGATCCAACAGTTAACCTATCCAAAATGATGATTTTACTAAAACAGGTTTTCGAGTCAAACTCAGAATCACACAATTCAACACAGCTCAAACAAACTCCGCATAACTTGACATCTACACCAAGCAATTGCACATGGAGAATCCACATAACATTTCAACTAATTATAAACTAATCAAATAGTCAAATAACATAAGAAATACATCGAACATCTATTTTCGGTTATTGAAATTTCAGGGCGTTACAATCATTTAAAAAAGTTGTAACTTTTTGACATTAAATCTTAATCATTCATATATAGTTATACGATCCAGATTTAATTATGTCAGTCTCATAAGATATGTCCTTTATACAAGGACATATCATATGAGAGAAAAATATCTTATATGAGAGTGAGATGATTAAATATGGACCGTATAACCAAATATGAATGATCAAATTTAATATCATGTGACCTTTTGACATTAAATCTTGACTCTCCATTATGGATATACTATCGAAATTTTATTCTCTCTCTTATAAGATGTTTTCCCTCACAAGATATGTATTTAAAATTAATATTAAAATATTATAAAATTATGCAAAAATATATTTAATCTTATTTTATAAATATTAAACAAAGAGACAAAATATTATTTTATAATAAATATATTCAGTAATTAGATTTAAATTAATTTATAGTATAAAAATTTCACCTACATAATATAAATATTATTCGAAAAATAGTTTGTTCATAAAATTATTTTATAGGATTTCCAAGTCAAAATGATTTTATAGGATTTCAAGTTAGAAATAAATATGGTAGACTCTTTCATACGTTGTTATGTTAAATTCTTAAAAAAAGAGCTTTGACTCCCATAATGGTTCTCCTATAATTGTGTTAAGCATGACTGTCTCTCATTAATGATATTTTTGGTCTCTATCATAAAGAATAATTTAATTTATGATATTATTGAGTAAGTGTTTTAAAAGTATTGTAATATAAATATATTTAATAAATTTATTTTAATAATTATGTATTTATGTAGAAGTGATTACAAAGTAAAAATGAGTTTTCTTCAAAAAAATTGAGTTTTCAAATTAAATTAAATATTGTTTAGTCTTTGGTATGCACCTGTGTTAGCTATCCAGAGAAAGATAGAGTCTGGTCTTGAGTAGGATTGTCTCTCATGAATGATATTTGAGATCTCTATCATAATTACAATTATTTTTAACATGATATGGTTGATTCTTTAACATGCATTTGTGTGAAATGCTTGAATAAAGAGTTTATTTAGTAACTAATTTTAAACTATTTTGTAATAAAGTACATTTTATTGTTACTACATATTATGTAAAAATTTAAACTAATATAATTATGGTATTATTCGGGAAGCAATTTCAATTTATTTTGTAATAAAATATATTTAATAAATTAATTTTAATAAAATATTATATATTTTATGTAAAAATGATTTTTAATTAAAAATGATATTATATGATTTTAAAGTAAAAATAAATATTATTGATCTTTTGATGTGTAATTATCTTAATTATGCGGAAAAAAACTTTGTCTTGAGTATAATTTTATGTCGTGAATGATATTTGTGGTCTCTATCATAGCTGAAATTATTATAATATATGATACTATCAATTATTTAGTATGTAGTTGCGTAAAATACACTCAAGGAAAGAGTTTTGTCACATATTATATAATTTCGGGTAGGATTTTTTCTCATAAAAGATATTTGTGATTTCTATTATATGAAATTTAAACTAATCAAATTTATGGTATTATTAATAAAAAAAATTAATTTTTAATAAAGATATATTTAATAAATTAATTTTAAACATAGAGTCAAAAAATTATTTTGTAATAAATATGTTAACTAGTTAGATCTAAATTTATTTTTAGTTTAACAATTTCAAACTTACAATATAAATATTAATCAACAAAATATTTATTCATGAGATTACTTAAATTGATTTTATACTATTTCTAAGTAAAACTAATCTTATAGTATTTCAAATAAAAATAAATTGTAGAATTATTTTATGAAAGAAATTAAATTTCTCATATATAAAATTAATTTTTATATTAAGACAAATATC
>PYAF01004302.1:21783-34649 GCA_007407185.1 Glycine tomentella | reverse complement strand
GGGTTTTTATTCTTTGAAAGTGGAAAGGTGATGGAGGAGGTTAGGGAAGCTTTGGGACTGTTGGGAGGCTTTGTTTCCTCCATTTTCGTGCCTTGGGGCTTTATATAGATGCTCAGCACCGCCTTTACTCGCCCGGGCGACCAAAAATAGCT
The DNA here is from genome assembly GCA_007407185.1 of Glycine tomentella. Taxonomy (NCBI): domain Eukaryota; kingdom Viridiplantae; phylum Streptophyta; class Magnoliopsida; order Fabales; family Fabaceae; genus Glycine; species Glycine tomentella. The sequence continues at coordinate 34,497 of PYAF01004302.1, read as the reverse complement.
TGTTCCACTCGCCTGGGCGAGTAGCCCTTTTTCTAGAATTTTCTGTCATAGTGAAAAATTAATTTATCACGTTCCAGACATTATTTGCACAATCCCAACGGTCAAAGGTTAGATATATGAGTTAGAAAGCTTGATTTAAAATTTGAGGAAGATCCAACGGTTAACCAATCCATAATTATAATTTTGTTAAAACAGGTTTTCGGTTTAAATTCAGAATCACTCCATTACACGCAATTCAAACAATCTCCCCCATAACTTGACATCTTCACCTACTCTATACACCTAGGGATGGGAACAGGAGTCTTCTTCTTTTCATACCATTTGATGCCTAAGAAAGCCTTATTCCACTTGTGGCTTTCTGTCACAAACTATTCCATTAGTCTGTTATCTAAGAGTATTCTTTATTTCCGTCATAAAAATATCTATTCAAAATATCTAAGGGTGTTCTTGTCCTTTCCAAAATATTTAAGGGCATTTATGTAAATTCCCCTTCTAAAATATCCTTTCAAAATATCTAAGGGCAATTTTTGTAATTTTCCAAAATATCCGGGGGCGTTTTCGTCATTTTGTCCTCAAGGGCATTTTTGTCATTTCTGATTTACGGAAAGGGTAATATGGTCCTTTCTCTTCAAACATTTCCGTAATATCTCTTATTAATCCTTCAAATATAGAGCATCAATTTGCCTAATACTTGCTTTAATATTTAACTGTAGTTTAAAAATTTTGGGATGTTACAGGAAATCTCATAGATAGTATCATTAGAGTAGTCTTTTATTATTTGGGTGTGTTTTTCCTTAGACCAGAAGTTTTCACCTAGACCGTGTTCTAGAAGACATGTTTTGATTGTATACCTCGTCTGCCTGAAACATGGAGACACATAGGTATACCTTTGGGCATGTCCTAAAAGAACACGAGTCTAGGGTGACTAGCTGAAAGAATTCGTCAAATCTCTGTGAGAGATTAGGTTATCTGTACATCGGAGAAATCGGGATGACATTTACGGGACTCGGGAATCTATGCATAGTAAAAGAAATCATGAGATGATTTGCCTTTAGAGTCAGTAAAATTGGAGACTCCCTATTTCGTATTAAAGCTTACCCTAGACCGCAAGGGCTGATATGTTTCCTTACCCTAGGTTTTATGGGAAGGTAACCGAGACGAAAGGAAATACATACGGAAACCAAATTGATTTAATAGGATGATCTTGACATTTACCTAACTAGTTCTGGGGCAGCAAAGCATTACTAGTGCTCTGTGTTGTCATTAAATGGGTAGTGGCCTTGTTGGGCCCAAACTCATTTATGCCAGTAGCTATGTTGGGCCTAATGGGTCACACACTAACACTTTATTGTCATGACATTATAGCATTAAAGGTTTTGGGCCTAATAATGGTTGTTGGCCCAAGAAGGAGTTTGGATACCTATCTTAAAGAGAGAGAGGCGCATGAATGGAGTTAATGGGCTTGGATAGTCCAAGATATTATTAATTAATTTAAATAGTTAAATTAATTATCTAATATTTAAATTTGATAATTTAAATTTTGAATTTAAATATGAATTATCTATAGTAGTTAGTTTCATATCAAAAGGAGAAGATAAGAGCTAGATTTGAATTTGAATTCAACTAGCATCTTATCATGATCATGTCCTAGATTTTAGAAAGAAGTTTGAGGGATGATTATGGGGCTTGCATACGACTGATATTTAATTATTATTTGGCAAAATAATTGCTAGTAATTGACTTGGTCTTAGGAGGATATGATGGGAGGTTGTTGGCAATTTTTGAAATGCAAACAACACCACTTTATCTTCACGTGTGGGTGCTCCATAATCAGGTTATTTGGTTAAAAAAATCTTACTCAAACTCTTCTATAAAATGTGCTATTGTGATCATAGTTCTCTAATAGTTTTTGAGAAAAAAACCCTATCTATCTTCCTCCTTTTCACGTGCCCCTTTGTGTGAGTTTTGGCTGAAAATTTAGCCACCAATATCATCTATTGGTGAGCCTCTTAGATAAGTAAAAACACTTTAAAACCTAACCTTCTTCTTCTCCATTGGTGTGCCTAGCCTGCTCCTTTGGTGTTTGTTGGTGGTCTTTAAGAAGTGTTCTTGAGTCTTGACAAGAAGTGGTGTGGATTAACATTAGAGGGCTTGTATCTTCAAGCCTATCCTTGATCATCAAGTTTCGAATATAAACAAGCCTGCCTCCTTTGGTGTTTGTTGGTGGTCTTTAAGAAGTGTTCTTGAGTCTTGACAAGAAGTGGTGTGGGTCAACATTAGAGGGCTTGTATCTTCAAGCCTATCCTTGATCATCAAGTTTCGAATATAAACAAGGTAACATCTATGTCTTAAAGAATGATTCTTGTGTGGTATGTGTGTTTCCGCTTGAAAATTTTTTGTTTTTCTTCTCACGTGCCTTCAGGCTTCAAGGCCCCATCTTTCACCTTTTTGGATGTGATCTCTAAAGAAATGATGTCTTATCTCAATGTGTTTGGTCCTTGAGTGCATTATTGGATTCTTGGAAATGTTGATAGCACTTGTGTTGTTACATAGCAGTGGTATTTCTTTTAATTTTATACCAAAATCTTCTAATTGTTGCTTTAGCCATAGGCTTTGAGCACAACAATTTCCAGCATAAATGTATTTAGCTTCAGCTGTTGATAAAGCAACACAAGATTGTTTCTTGCAATGCCATGAGATCAATGAACTTCCTAGTAGATGACAAGTTCCACTAGTGCTTTTTCTATCCAATTTGCATCCTGTAAAGTCAGAATCAGAATAACCAACTAAATTAATTGATGCACCGTTAGGATACCAAAGACCAACTTTTGGTGTTGACTTGAGATATTTGAGGATTCTTTTGACTGCAGTGAGGTGTGATTCTTTAGGATTTGCTTGATATCTTGCACACAAGCACACACTCAGCATAATATCTGGTCTACTAGCTCTCAAATACAATAAGGATCCAATCATTCCTCTAAATTTTGACTTATCAACCTTTTTTCCTTTTTCATCTGAATCAAGATAGGTTGATGTTGCCATTGGAGTTGCAACATCTTTGCTTTTCTGCATTTCAAACTTTTTGATCTCTTCAAGGCAATACTTGCCTTGATTTAGAAATTTTCCATTCTTCATTTGCTTCACTTGAAGTCCAAGAAAGAATGTTAATTCTTCAATCATTGACATTTCAAACTCATTCTGCATAGAGATAGAAAATTCTTTGCACAACAATTGATTAGTTGAACCAAAGATTATATCATCAACATATACTTGAACCAATGAGATATCATTCTTTTGTCTTTTTATGAACAAGGTTTTATCAACATGTCCTATTGTGAAAGATTGTTCAAGCAGAAATTTGCTTAATCTTTCATACTAAGATCTTGGAGCTTGTTTTAAACCATAAAGAGCCTTTTTAAGTTTAAAAACATAGTTTTGATGTTTGAAATCAGTAAAACCAGGAGGTTGCTCAACATATATATATCCTCCTCAATATATCCATTTAAGAAAGCACTTTTAACATCCATTTGAAAAAGTTTAAAATCCATTAAACATGGATATGCAAGCAATAACCTAATGGCTTTCAATCATGCAACTGGAGCATAGGTTTCCTCATAGTCAATGCCTTCTTCTTGGTTGTAACCTTTTGCAACCAATCTAGCTTTGTTTTTGACTATGATTCCACTCTCATCAAGTTTGTTTCTAAAAACCTATTTTGTGCTAATAGGTTTGAGAGAGGAAGGTCTAGGAACAAGTTCCCAAACTTCATTTCTCTTAAACTGATTCAATTCATCATGCATGGCATGCATCCATTGTTCATCAATTAAGGCTTGCTCAATATTCTTATGTTCTATTTGAGAAAGAAAAGCCATATTACAACAGAGATTTCTTAATGAAGATCTAGTAGATACTCCCTTTGATACTTCACCAATGATATTGTCAAGGGAGAGATCTCTTGTTGTTCTCCAATCTTTTGGCTCTTGGACTAGTGTTGATTGCTTTGTTTCAGCAATTGGTTCTTCCTTTTCTTTATCCATTGAATCATTAAGCTAGATAAACTCTTCCAAAGGACCTGCATCTATGCCACACTTCTTTTCCACCTTGGAGGGATTAGATTCATCACAAATCACAAGTGCAGATTCTTCCATGCAAAAGGTTCTTTTATTGAAAACTCTATATGCTTTACTATATAATGAATATCCAAGGAAAATGGCTTCATCAACTTTAGCATCAAACTTTTCAAGTGATTCTCTATCATTATTTAAAACAAAACACTTGTAGCTAAATGTTCTCAAATGAGAAATGTTTGGTTTTCTACCTTTGTATAGTTCATAAGGAGTTTTCTTCAAAATAGGCCTTATTAACAATCTATTCAAAGTGTAGCAAATTGTACTAACAACATCAACTCAAAAATGTTTAGGCAAATTTGTCTCATTAAGAAGAGTTCTTGCACCTTTTTCAAGGTATCTATTTTTCCTCTCCACAACACCATTTTGTTAAGGTATTCTTGGAGCTGAAAAATTGTGGTTAATTCCATTTTCTTCATAGAATTTTTCAAAATGTTCATTTTGGAATTCTCCACCATGATCACTTCTTATTGAGATAATTTTGCTTTCTTTTTCATTTTGAGTGAGTTTGGCCAATTTTCTAAAAGCATTGAAAGCATCACTCTTGGATTTCAAAAACAGAGTCTATGTGAATCCAGAGTAATCATCTACAATGACAAGTCCATAGTAATTACCTCCTAAACTTATAGTTCTAGAAGGATCAAACAAATCTATGTGAAGTAATTCAAGGGGTCTTGATGTGGAAACAACATTTTTGCTTTGAAAAGAATTTTTTGTTTGTTTCCCCTTTTGACAAGCATCACATAATTTGACCTTTTCAAACTTGAGTTTGGGTAAGCCAATAACTAAATCCTTTTTAATTAGCTTGTTCATATGATGCACGTTAATGTGACTTGCCCTTCTATGCCATAGCCAAGATTCATCAATTTTGTTTATTAGGCAAGAAGTGTTGTGAAAGAATGCATGATATATGGAGAGTAAATAGATATTACCTTTTCTTTTACCTATGTGAATCACCTCACCACTTTGTCCATCACATATCATGCAGCAATTGTCATTGAATGACACTTTGAATCCTTTATCACAGAGTTGGCTAATACTTAGGAGATTGTGCTTCAAACCTTCCACATAAAGAACATTTATGATTTTGGTTTTGAAGTTGTCTCCTATATTGCCTTCTCCAATGATCTTCCCTTTGTTGTTATCTCCATAGGTGACAAATCCTCCATCTTTAAGAGTCAAATTTGTGAGCATTGACATGTCACCAGTCATATGTCTAGAGCATTCACTATTAAGATATTATAGTGAAGATTTTGCTCTTAGACATACCTGCAAAATTTAAATCAATTTATGGAGGAAGGTACCCAATTGAGATTGGATCCATAGGGGTTAGCTACTTTCTTCTTCTTTCGCACCCAAATACAATCTCCATTAGGCACATAGAATCTCCTAGCATAACATTTATAAGATGTATGTCCTTTCATCATACAATAGTTGCATGTTACAGATTTTGATGAATTCCTCAAGTAAGCATTTTGATTGATCTTTGAGTTATTGAAATTCTTTTCATTTTTCTGTTTTGGTGGTATAAATATAGTTTTGCCAAAAGACTTTGAGCCTTGTTTGAAACCCAAACCAGAAGTATCTCCAACATATTTCTGCACAATCAACATTTCAGCCAAGTTGCATTTACCTTTGTAAAGCTTTCTCAAAAGATCAATCAAATCACTATTCTTGGATAAGAGTAACATGTATTTTTCTCCTTCACTCCTTTTGTAATCATCAAAATCCTTTTGCAACATATTATATTTGTCAACATTAGATGAAGAAGAAGCACATACACATCCATTCAATTTGTAACTTGAAACAAGTTTTTCATTTTTTTCTTTCAATTAAATGACCTAGGTGCTTGGAATACTATAGAAAAAGGTCCTGTGATTCCTATAAAAACTGTTGGTAATGATATGATTCCTAAAGAATGGGATGAAATGACAGATGCTGAAAAGAGAGTTGTCCAATATGATTTTAAAGCTAAGAATATGATTACTTCTGCACTTTCCTCTGATGAATTCTTTAGAACTGTTAGGTGCACAAGTGCAAAGGAGATGTGGGAAATGCTGGAGATAACTCATGAAGGTACAAATGAAGTAAGAAGATATGGGAAACATGTCTTAATCCATGAGTATGAAATGTTCAAGATGAACATCACTGAAAGCATTTCTCAGCTTCAAACAAGATTCACTCATATAGTTAATCATCTTCTTGGTCTTGGAAAGATCTTTGATGCTGAAGAGTTAAACATCAAAATCTTGAAGTGTCTCACCAGACCATGGCAACCAAAGGTGACAGCAATCAAAGAATCAAAAGAGCTATCCAAAACGTCCATGGCTGCACTATTTGGTAAGCTTCTTGAGTATGAACTTGAAATGTCACAGCTAACCAATGCAGAAGATGCAGAGAAGAAACACAAAAGCATAGCCTTGAAAGCTTCATTCTCAAAGGTTGAAAAAGTGGAAGACTTAAGTGAAGAAGATGAAGAGGACAACATGAATTTAATTGTCAAAAAGTTCAGCAAGTTCTTGAGAAGAAACAAGAACAGAAAGTTCACAAAGAACAACAACAACAACAACAAAATGAGTGACAACAACTTCACTTGCTTTGAATGTGGAAAGCCTGGCCACATCAAATCTAAATGCTCTATCTTTTTGAAAAAGCAACAAGGTGAAAATAAGATGAAGAAGGAAGGAAAGTCTAAAAGGGCCTATATAGCTTGGGAAGATAATGAGTCAATGACTTCTGAATCCTCAACTGAAAATGAAGAAACAAATATGTGTCTCACTTCCACAATCAATGAAGATGATGATCTCTTAATTGCTGGAACTGAGGTATATTCTGAACTCTATCAAGTTATTGATGCTTTTCAAGAAATGCATGAAGAAGCTCAAAAGCTTGCAAAATCCAATAATAAGCTAAAAGGAAATCTTAGATGGCATGTTGCAAAAATTATAGGATTGCAAACTGAATTTGCAACTTGAAAAGCTTTTGGGCCACTTCATCAGAGGAAAGTGTAGAATTAATCATATTCTTAGCTTTAAAATCATATTGGACAACTCTCTTTTCAGCATCTATCATTTCATCTCATTCTTTGGGAATCATATCATTACCAACAGTTTTTATAGGAATCACAGGACCTTTTTCTATAGCATTCCAAGCACCTGGATCATTTGATTGAATAAAGATTTTTATTCTATTTTTCCAAAAAGTGAAGTGCTCTCCTTCATACATCGGAGGACGATTGAGGGAGGCACCTTCCTTGAAGGTAATTTGTGTGGTATTCATTTTATTTTTAGAGAAAGACAGTGATCTTGAATAACACTCAAGAACCTGATCTGATACCAATTGAAAACAATAGGAATACCCACAATAACCAAGAGGGAGATGAATTGGTTTTAACTTAGTCTTTTAAAATTTATTTATCAAATCAGAGTTGAAAGATTTTAATCACTTTTAAACCAAGAATGCTTTTACTCAATCAAATTACTCAGCTCAAGAAACCAATAGCTCAAAACAGAACTTGTTGGGTAATGATAATGAAACCAAGAACAAATGAACAAGATGACTTGTAGAGATAGAAATAAAGAAAATCAACACAAGCAATTTATACTGGTTCACTTCACAACAGAAGCTACATCCAGTTTCTTCTAATCAACACTAGATTAGAGTTCCACTATTATAAATTTATGTTCTTACAAGCTTTACAACAACCTCTCTTTATCAAAACTAGATAAAGAATAGAAATCTAAAACCCTATTAGACTGCTAATGAGCAAGAACCAGAGACCACTACTCTGTTCTTTCCTAGAGAACACTACTATAGCCAAAGCTTCAAGAACCCACTTACAACAACATCAAATAACAGAAATTTCAAAACGAAATTACAATCAAAGATTATGGAGAAAAGCAACCTAATGATCCAATGAATATGAATGCATATGAATTACCAATAAAGGTTGAATAGCAGAAAACAGAATTTCAGAACATGCTCTCCATTTAAACTCTTGAAGTTTCTTGCCCAAAAATCATTCAAAGCTCATGATGATTAAAGAGTGGGCCAAGAAATTAGTAAACACAGAAAATCACTTTCAAACTCTTAAAACACTTGTGTATGCTCAGAAAATACGAAGTGTTCAAGTTAGAAAACAATCCAATCCTTCCTTCTATTTATAACATAATTTTGTAACAACCTATAATCGATTACACACGCCAAATAATCAATTAAAACGCATGTGTAATCGATTACACTATCACTTAATCGATTAAAGTGTTCAAGGCACATTCTAGGTTTCAACAATGAACAAAATAATCGATTAAGTCATAAACGTGTTGTTTTAGAAAATAGCTTGTGTAATCGATTACAAATAATGGTAATCGATTAAAGCAGCAAAGCAAGTTTTTTTACAAATGGCTTATCTAATCGATTACGAATAATGGTAATCGATTATCACAGCAAGGCACAAAATACATTTTACACTATGTAATTGATTACAAGAAATGTGTAATTGATTAAAACTTTCACCAAAGCTTTCTAGTTTCAAATGCGAGCCATATAATCGATTAATCCAATGTGTAATTGATTAAAATGTTCATAAAAGTTTTTCCAGTTTTAAACATGAACTGAATAATCGATTAATCTGCTATGTAATCGATTAAAACATTAAATTTATATTTTTCCAGTTTTAAACATGAACTGAATAATCGATTAATCTGCTATGTAACCGATTAAAACAGTAAATTTATATTTTTCCAAAAACATTACTCAATTAAATCCTTTTTCAAATAGTGAGTAGCTTTGATGTTTTAATGAAAATCATTCAAGCATGTTAATGAGTATGTGAATGCAATGCAAGGATCAAAAGATTGTCTTCTCCTACACTTCATTTTAATTACAATCTTCAAGGCATGTGAAAAGCTCAAAACAATCTTCTAAGTCATAGGCTTCATTCTTCATGTTGCTCCCCCTATATCCAACAAATGAAAAACTGTCTCAAATAATTTTTAAAAAAATTCAAAAACACCACTGTAATATCTATAAATCATGCCTGATTTTGTTGATTTTTTTGATGAATTTTAAAAATGATGAAAACACAAAATAAATTCAAAAGTGGTCTAGATCAATGAATTTGGCAATTTGGACCCCCCTGACCGTGTTCATCCTTCACAAGGTCACCTTGATGTATTAATTTTCTCCACATTATAGTAAATTTTCAGCTCAATCAGAGACAATTTGCTGTGAAATGATCAAAATGTCCATTGTCAAAACTGCTAAAAAATTCAAAAGAGGCCGATTTTGCCAATTTTAACCCACACCAAACCCCTTATAGGGTTATTTTTGCTTAGCATGGTGGATAAACTTTGGACACTAAGTTTTAGAATCAAACTCTACAGGACCAAAAATTTTGGATAGCAAATTAGTGCACCTACAACAACTACACTACACTAATTCTCTCCCTACTACTACTCTATTTTTTACTGTTCACTATTTTTTTTACAACACTACATCCACTACATCATCCAGACTTCATAACAAACAATAACAATAATGTAAATATGTAACAAAGTGCAATTGTGCAACAAAATGACAATGTGCAGTGAATGAATGTATATATATATATATATATATATTTATCTAATTATGAGTGAATTAAAGCTAGCACAAAATGAACCGTGTCCCTGGCAACGATGCCAGTTTTGATTAGCGATGTCGTATCGCTTAAAAACAATTAAACTACGCTAATTCTGTAGCACATGATTAACCTAGGTCGACTCAGAAACACTATCAATATGGTTCCAACTTCAATTCACCAATAAACAATAGGGGATTTTTCATAAACAAGTTGCGTGCGATAACTAAAAATTGCAGAAAATGTATAAACTAATGCGAATTGATAAGAGGTAATGTAAAATAGATTAAAGACCATCAATCCAATTCACCAAACCAAGCAATGGTAATTATCATAGTTCTCAGATAATGATTCTGTTATGAAAGTTCATTCAATTTCATTAGAAGCAGTTCAATCAAATTAACTCCTAAATTAATTAAAATCACAAACCTAAGTGAAATATCATCCAACTAATCTATGATTAAAATTCGAAATTAGGAAATGAATCCATAACCTAATCTGCTTTCAATCCTAAACACATTCATAATCATGAAAATTGAATAGAGGATTGAAGAAGAAAGTGAACATTCACACAGAATTTGAAATACCAAACCAGAACTCAAATTCCCCTTTGCTTGGACTAGATCCTTGGATTGATTGATTGTTTAGCCTCCCATGATCATCATCAATGAAAGCCCCATGAAATTGGTGCACAAAAGTGGAAGAACAGAAAACAAAAAATGAAGAACAGTGAAGAACAGTAGAGAGAAAATAAGAGAAATGGTTTTGATTCTGAAAATTTAAAAAGGAAGTGTAAATTCTGTTTTTGCTCAAATGTAATGTCCTCTTCACTCCTAATTTCACAATCATATAGTGACTAAGTTAGAAGGAAAGAATATACCATGAATAGTCCCATCTATTCTAATTAATTATGCTATTTACACCAATAAAAATCCAACTCGCAGCCCAAAATTCAAGTGTAGTGATTCTCACTTCAAAGCCTAAAATGACCCTCCAAATGACAGAATTGGCCTCAGCTTATCTTTGAAAAACTTGTAGATCTTTTCGTTATCTTTCCAAGGACTACTCATATGCTCCATTCAAAGTTCTGTAGGTCCTGTACAATGAAGATAGGTCAAGAGAAAAAAATCCGAAAATAAGCAACAATTAGCAATTAAGCCCACTTGCTTGCCTAAGACAAAAATTGAATTAGAATGAGAAAATAAAAGTCCAAGAGAAGTCAAATAAGCTTAGAAGAATAGAAAAGTATTTTACTAAAAACGGCCAATCAATGTTATATGAGATGATGATGAGTTGGTTGTTGATGTTGAAATGAGTTGAGTTTAATATCTATGATGACGATATTGAAATGTGTGATGTGGATACACATAAATACCATGGGGGGGCCTGATTGGATAACCTTACGAGGGTGGGTTTACGAATTTTAAGCATCCTAGAGAGAAAGGGATTGTTTAAAATTTCGGTCCCTAGTTATCCATAGTCAGTGCATTGATGGTGCCTATGGTTGTATATTGTGTATGTCCACGTGGGGTACATTGACCGATTGGATAACCTTGCGAGGGTGGGTTTACGAATTTTGAGCATCCTAAGAGAGAATGAGATTATTTAAGATTCTGGTCCCTATTTATCCATGGTCAGTGTATCGGTGATGTTGTGTATGTACATGGGGTGTGCATGACTAGATAACCTTGCGAGGGCGGGTTTACAAATTTTAAGCATCCCAAGAAAGAAAGGGATTGTTAGAATTCTGGCCCCTATCTATCCATGGTCATTGCATTGATGGTGCCTATGTTCATACTTCATAAATGGAAATAGAATGGTGGCAGTAAACACGGGGGTACTAGGGGGCATCACTTTGTTTGGAACTCCCTTGTGACTCAGGGCTGATCACCATGAGGGGGAGCGACCAGTGCACGACAGGGTGACCTCGATGAGCTACTGCATCATTTTCCTGAGAGAGGTTATTTTCATGAGGATGGTACCACATTGCATGCTGATAGATGAGTCAGGTGCATGCATTATTCTGTGCATGATTGTTTGAGTTGTGAAATGCATCGGATGATTGGTTTGTTGAGTGTGTATTGGATTGATATAATTTTGGTAATAATTGTGATTGTGATTGTTGTTTCCTTTCCAATTTTGGTTACTTGATAATTGTTGGTTGTACATAATAAACTCACCCTTGCGTTTGTTGGGAACAGTGGCCAAAATGCCACGAATTTTAAAAAAATTTGGCAAAATGCCACGCGGTCCATAAAATTTGTCGAACTGCCACGGTGGCAAATTCGCTGGCCATCTGGGCGAATTAGGTGGCCTGATGTGGCATGCCTTTCTACCACGTGGCAGGCATGCAATGGAGGTGTAATTAGCTAGACATGTTAGCGAATTAGGTGCTGACCAGATTTGCTTTTTAGGGCAGGACACGTGGCAATCAGTGATTGGTGACACAATTTGCTATCATGGCCAGTGAATTACGTGTGGTTTTGACACGTGGCAACTTCCTGTGAATGTACAGGAGGCACAATGTGAATGTAAACTTCGGAAGACCATAACTTTTGACTGGGATGTCCTAATCAAGGTGAAATCGGTGACCACGCGCTCGAAATTGAGAGGAGAAGCCGCCAACAAGTTGCCAAAGGGGACTTGGCCCAAAAATTTTCCCAAAAGAGGCCTCTAAGTGTCTCAAAATTGTGATTTAATCTTCGAAGCCCAAAAAAATTCTTGTTTTCTAATTTTTAATCTATTCAATTAGTGAATTGCAAGCTATTTTTTATTTATATAAATACTTCTCTTAATTTCGAGCATTTTGACATAAAATACGCCTCCATCGGACATTGCTATGAACAGTCAATTTCGAGCGCGTATTTTATGTCTGTTCATAGCAATGTCCGATGGAGGCGTATTTTATGTCAAAATGCTCGAAATTAAGAGAAGTATTTAGATAAATAAAAAATAGCTTGCAATTCA
>PYAF01004301.1:96382-134734 GCA_007407185.1 Glycine tomentella | reverse complement strand
TATTGACTGCATGTTTGATTAATTCTCAGTTTGATATTTGAAAGTTAATTTGATTGTTGAGGCATTACAAATCTTGGAGGGTGTTTGAATAAAAGTTTTCTTCATTGGTTTTTGATAAAGATCCAAAGGGAAATTTAAACTCTGATATTTTACTTGGAAAGAAATTTTGAATTTATCAAGGCTAACCAATTCACCCCCCTCTTGGTTAAGTGTGAAGTGTTCCTTCATTTTACAGTATCTTCCATTGCTTGTAGATCTTGGACAATGTAGGGGGTATAGTTGGGGATCCTTCGTGCTTAGTTATGTTTATCGTGGGTTGTGTAAGTTGACTTCTTGTGATGTGATTGAAATAGGGGGAGCATGTGTGTTGGTACAGTTGTGGGCATGGGAAAGATTTCCTTTCATGGCACTGTTGAATTGTCAACAGTCTATTGTAGGTTTTCCCCTCAGTGCACAGTAATTGTCTACAGAATAAAAATTCATTTAATCATATTTTTTAAAATATAGAAAACTTGATATATTTTTAAATGTAGGTACAAGGGTGGACAAAACCCCAATTTCACCAGTCGTAGGTGGAGCACAGAAATTTACCTACTAAAGATGGACATGATGAAGAGTAATGATGTCAGTAGTTCTAATTAAAAGTTTGTTGTTGTGGTTTTCCATGAAATTAATATACATTTATTTTTTTGGTATGTTGTAGATTGTATGGGAGCCGTACACAGAGTACTTTTCAAGGCTTTCGTTTATTTGTGTGCTTGGTCATGAAATATGGAGAGTCGTGGTGCCATTAATTTGTTACTTTATTGTTGAGTGGCACCAACCGGACTGTGTCCTTCAACAGTTTCACATGTAATAACATATTCCGACGCCACCACTTCAACCAAATAACCTACATCATGTGACTCAGAAAGGAATGCAAACAAAAGATTGGGATTGTGTGCACTATGTCTGGGTACATATTTGGAATTCAAGACATCAAAGGGTGTATTCTGCTGATCTTGTTGATAATGCTACATTGCACTTGTCATTTCATGCAGAGTATATGGTATGGTACCGAGACCAAACACGACAGTGGATTAGCAAGGAAGAAGCAAGGGTCAACTACGTGGTAAGTAAAAATAATTGTTTGGTATAACTCCCAACGCCATCATTTTCCACAGCCACTGAATAATGTCGATACTGGCATAAGTCGTAGGGAAGGACACAGACTTCATCGACAAAGAAGGTTTGTCCAACACGACACTAGGGAGTTCCCACCGCCTCCGGCTGAACCCATGGATGGAACTTTTTTGTGACTCCTTTGCAACCCTTCAGTGATTTTACTCAATTCACATATAACTCCCAACATCAGCTTTTGGGGTCAAAGGCACATGCATTTGGTTCACGACACGATGAACAATTTTATGCTCCATAGTCGTATGTTCCATAGCCTTCCCCCACCAGATATCCATTCTTGAATTTCATTCCTTCGTCGTATGATCCTAACCTAGTAACTCCTTATGTCCCTCTATCCTTCCATGCAAATTGGGATCGATCGCCTAATGTATTTTCCCCATTGCCCATCTTTTCGACTGGTGGTCCCTCCTAAATATATCAGGATTGGGCACAAGATTTGGATATAGACTTGAACCGTGTGTGTCCTGATGAGGATGATTAATCATTTGTTTTTTTTTTTAATTATCATAGTGTCTTTATTTGCATTTCTATGGATTAACTCTCTTTCAAATACGTTTTTTTGTCAACTCGCAAAACATATTATATTAGGAACTTTTTCTTTTGAAAACATCGTCGTGACTATAATGTCTGAATACGATTTTAGAATATATATTATGTATTATAACGAAAATAAAGTAATTGTGCTTGGATTGAAAATTTCAAATAATACATAGATCAATATTTTCATTGTACCCAATGCAAATGGATCAACTTACAACACATTTCATTTACAATCGAAACATGTTTTCAACCTGACATAACACAATTTAGGAGATAATAAACCTGAAAATGATTAATTACTTATTTTTAAACCTAAGTATCCCATCTACAATAGAAATATACTACGATTTCATAATTGATATTTGTACAGTAAAACATCCAATCATAACTTGAAATATCACAATTAAAGACACCTTAATAAGAATGACAAATTGTAACATTGCAGTAGGAGCCAATTGACACACTTCATTCCTCCATATTTGGTCGTAGTAACGAAAATAGATCAACAATTGATAAGATTGTGATGTCCAGCTACACACTAAAGGTCAAATATTTATAATGCTTGCAAGGCTTTAAACTATAAGAGAAGGCAACACCCAGCTCAGAAACCATGGTGTGTTATATTATATTTACAGAGCTCGTGGAACGTGAGAAAAGTGGTGACACACTAATATTTTTTACACTAGTACAAGAGGTGCCACCCACCACATTGTCTTTTTATTGTTTTAAGTGCTTGTGCAGAAATGGTGCCAAACTGGGATATGCTACAACATGTAGAGGAGGCGCCACTCTAAGATATGCTACTAGATTACCATGTTTTTTTTACTTAAACAAACTTTTTTCCAATTTTTGATGCTCATTTTAAACTTCTTTTTAATTCGATCTGGGGCTCATGAATGACGCTACTAGATAAACCGACTTGAATACTAATGGAATTGCCATGATTTCATGCAACATTTTCATGTTTAAGGGGTGAAACATCAGGGAAAGACCCTCATGATAAGTTTTCATTGAATAGAAATTAATCACATTTTTTTCCATCTACAAGACTTAAAAGTAGTCTCATTGCTACTCAATAAACTGCGTCTGCTCTAGTGTTCTAATACAACAAGCTTTCGGGGGAAATGTAAAGCAATGCAATTAATACATATAAAGTCATAAGTACAATGGTGAAAGTGTCACATTTACATTGAAGAGCCTATTGTTGTTGTTACTTCTGACGTATAATTCTTAACTTGAACACATGTATCAGACTCATCCATAAAACATGAGTTGTTAAAGGGAACAATGTTGAGTGCTAATAAACCACCAACAATCTAGCAGGGAACGGAAGTGTCGCTCCATGTTTATGAATTTTAATTGTACTATGTAACCTAACATAGTATAATTAAAGTCATATTTAAACTAAAATAGTACAATTAAACGCATCAATTTTGAACTTAACCAACATATCAAATCCCAATGCATACAAACCCCATGACTTCATAACATTTTGTTGTACAAATGAGAAAAAAAATCAACATTTCAATATTTGTGTGTCCTTCACTTATGTTGCCTACATATTTATAAAGTACAAAGGAGCAATCACTCTTATCAACTCTTCCAATAAACAAAGTCCCACCTCAACCAATAATTAGCCAGAGATTGTCTTGCCATATATAACACCTTGTGGTCGTTTGGAATTATGCAAATCCTATATCCATTCTTGAACAGTCTTGCGAGGACTTAGAGATGATAGTTTTGAATACAACTCCATGAGTCCCTTACTTTGATATTGGTTGAACACTAATAGCATTTTTGCACATGGTCGTCATTTTTTAGCTCAAAAGCATCGCAATGAACATGACCATGCAAGACTCCAATAGGATGCCGATACAATATCTCAGTAACGTGTTTGTCATCTTGTAGAATTAATACATATTTAATCTTTGTCTTCAACTGAACATACATCAAATTTTGAAGAACCCTAAAAGGGGTGGGCTGGAAACATCTAAAATAGGTGTCATGCTCATTAGTTCCTATCTGATCGTTATGGTAAAGAAAACACAAGTGACGAATTTGTAATATTTTCGATAGAGGTTTCACATAAAAAACCATTTATTAGTGCAATATAACCACAAATTACCTTGTTTGTAGTTGTACTATGAATTAACACATACTACGATATTTATAGGAAAATGGACATAACAAATTTATAGTAAAACAAATAATGTAGTCAAACAAATAATAATAAAGTAATATTCCTTAGTACAGTCAATCCCCCTTCGTATGATGCACTTGAAGTTTGTGATGATGACGACATTCAGTGTATGATAAGTGCTTTTCAACAACATGCATTTACAACTAGAATTGAGTTTTATGTTGACATTGATCAAGTTGGTAGCAAGTCAACCCCGGTTACCACGGTGAATTGGTCAGGTTGTTCGACAACACCTGCTCATAACAATGTTTTTCCTCCACATGTTGCCACAAATATAAACAAACATGTCACAAATTTAAGTGATGTGTATGGCCATTATGAGTCCGATGAGGATGATGGAGGTGAGGATGCCGACATTCCAAAAGAAAATTCTTATGACATAGAAGACGATGTTACCAACCCCATTACTCAATAACACGGTACACAAACAATATTCGTATTACTTTAGTTACTTTCAGCATCATGCAACTACAACTGCTTATTGTTAATTATTTTTCTTCACAGGTCAAACACAACAATGACTTTTGGATTTGTCATCACATTTTTTTCAATGTGAATTGGGCTCATCCTGACCAAGAGATGAATTTTCTCGGCTTGGATGCACCTGTTTCATGGAAGATTGGGTACGAGTTCTACATAGGGTTACGTTTTCATTAGAAACATGATGTATACAATGTTGTAGTAGCTTACTCAATGAACGTGCACCAAATATTCGAGACAATTAAAAGTAGGCCAACGACAGTTCAATTAAAATGTCCAAGAAATGAATTTGGATGTCTCTGGAGAATGAAAGCTTTGTTGTCCTGCAAAACTAACATAAATTTAACATATGTCAACCTAACATCACAACTAATAAGCAACGACATACTCGGTATTTTTAAAATTTTGTCTAATGAAGTTATAAATGAATGCTTCCATGTTTAATCTGATTTAAATTTTTATGCAGCCATGATTGAAAATGACCCATCTGTTCCCATATCTATTCTTCAAGAACGGATTTCAAGCCAAAAAAATGTTAAGATATCATATCGTAAATCATAGAAAGCTAAACACATAGCTTTAGCGAGGGATTATGAAGATTGGGAAGAATCATACGATCTATTGAATAGGTGGTTAGAGTAGATGGTTCGAAAATGTCTAGGTTCTGCTTACAAGATCGAAACCACCAATTTTTGGTGTAGAGTTGCACTTCACACGCAATTCCAACAGTTTCAACATGTTTTCTGGACGTTTAAACATATTGTTAATGTGTTCAACTCATACAAACCCATAATCCAAATTGATGGTGTCTTGTATGGAAAATATGAAGGCACCGTGTTGATTGAAACCTCCCAAGATGGAAATGGTTCTATACTGCCAATTTTTTTTTGCAATAGTTGAGAGGGTTTTTTTTCCTAAGATACGACAACATATCACCTAATAACAAGGATTTTGTTGGATCTCATATCGACATCAAGGTATTAAATCAGCTTTTGCGATGTCACCACAATGGAACCACCTAATGCTTATCATGAGTATTGCATTTTTCATGTTACAAGTAACTTCAACCACAAATTCAGGAATGCAAAGTTAAAAGAAGAGCTGATCAAATTAGGTACTTGTTGATGATTATATTTATATATAATTATTGGTCATCTGTATTGATTAATTTTTTGATGCCTTTTCTCTTTCTTGCAGATTATACAACATGCTTACATTGATTTGAACAGAGACTTCAAAAATTTAAGGAGATTAATGACGAAATTGGGCGTTGGATTGGGGCCATTTCGAAGGAAAAATGGAGCTTGGTACGTGATTAGGGTTGTCGTAGGTATTGTAACACCACGAAATTTCAATAACTGAAAATATATGATCGAAATGTTGTGTGAAGTGTTAGTTAAAGATATTACAAAAATACCATTAGATATTTTGTCTTAGATATTTTGTAGACTTGAAGAAATTACATGAAATGCCCTATAAGGAATGGGTTGCCAGGTTGCCAGGTTGCCAAGTTGCCAAGTTGCCAGGTTGCCAGGTTGTCGGGTTACCGGGTTGCCAGGTTGCCGGGTTACCAGGTTACCGGGTTGCTCTATCACGAACAAGATTGAGCTACCAGGTTGCCGGGCTGCTCTATCACGAACAAGACCAAGCTGGCTAGGTTGCCGGGTTGTCGGGTTAGCTGGGATGCACTCGCTACCAAGTCTACTTTCATTGAAGGCCGGGTTGGCCGGGCTGCCCTCTCAATCTAACATGCATCCCGGATATCCTATATATTTTATTATGAATAAGAATAAAAGAGAACAAGATTCTTAAGGCAAGCATTCCACGTGCACTTAGCCGTTTAATGAAGGAATCTTGCTTTTTGCTTAGTAAGCATGTATTTAATGCATAAAATTAAAATATCTAAAGGTCATGATTACTTAGTTCCATTGGAACCAAACCAAACACTAACTAGGTTACATTTTAACTAATTTCTTTCTATCCTAACTAGATTCTTCACTATAAATACTCCCTTGGTAATAAAAATCTGCACGTGAATGGCTAGCTCCCTCTAAACCTCACGTTCACTTTCTCGCTTCCTTTTCTCTCTTTGCTTTCATTTGTTCTTCTCTTCTTCTCACCCAAATTGAATCCTTTCATCAAATTACCTATCATTTCTTCATCCAAAATATTCTATTAGAAGATATCAAATTTACTCCTCAAGCTCTTGAATCATTCCAGCCAAATATTGAGGTGAGTATTGGTGTTGAAATTCGTATGATTTTAAGCTGAATTTTTGGACTATTTTTAGAATTTCATATCTCCCTCTGTACTTAACCAAACGAGGTGTTTGACCAAACTGAGTAGTGAATCATGCCCAGAAAATTATTTGAACCCAAGCTGTCCGAAACTGTCTTCACTCAAACAACTTCTGCCATCCGTTTTGAAAAATTTATTTTTCTCTCATTTCTTAAATTAGGTGTATGATATATGGAATTAAATATCTAGATGTTAAATGTAACATATAAAATTTTTAGATAAATATAGACTATGTACTGCCTGCAGTCATGAGAACACTAAGAGATGTCAATGTAGAAATTGGAACTCGCTGGCAGCTCTGAAGTCTAGTTTTAAAAATGTTATAGCTAGAGTTTTAGCAATCCAAATAAGGCATGTGATACCTTGTTAGAAAGCTTAGAAAGTCTAGTTTAACATACTAAAAGATGAGAATTTTATGACGTGTAGATTAGCACGTGAACTTGAGATATCTCAAAACAACTCTACAAGAAGATAACAAAGGGACAAAGATAGGTGAGGGGAGTTTATTCCTTTGTTCTAGCTTTGACACCATAGTTGGGGGCCAGGGAGTCCAACTATGAGGATATCTGCCTGTCCCTGTTATGTGATGATTTTCAAGAAATACTACATTTTAAACTAATGGGATGCAATATATTTATTATTGATGTATGTTTGTTCCTATTGAGTGCTTGTCTTCAAGAAAAACTGTGTTTTTAACTAATGAGATGCGATGAATATTTTATTGATGGATAAAACTATGACTGATGTTGTTGTTGTAATGATTGTATTTTTGCAAAAAGTCTTAATTACAGAGGAGACTCTGCCTAATTTTTTTTAAAATGTTTTCCTATTTAATTCTTTATTAAATTTAAAATAGGTATAAGAGTTTGTTTTCTAGATTGTAGTTCTCCTCTTTCATTTAGATTTTTCCTAAAAATATCAGCCTTGTGATATGATGTTGAGGTTGATAATGACATTGACGAGAGATAATGATTGATGTGAACAATGTCATTGTGTATGGATATACATGGATTCCCATAAGGATGTATGACGGGTTACCCTTGTGAGGAAGGATTTGTTCCTAGCCATGTCATACATTGATGATTCCCATAGTTGTAGGCTGTGTATGTACACGTGGGATGCAATGACCGGTTGGTTACTCTTACGAGGATGGATTTGTTCCTAGCCACGGTCAGTGCATCAGTGAGCCCACATTGGTGTGTTATGTATGTACATGGGGGTGCATGACGAATTACCTTGCGAGGAAGGATTTGTTCCTAGCCGGGTCATGCATTGATGATGCCCATGTTTCATATTTCATTTGTATGGGTGGAAATAGAATGAAGGCACTCGCGTACCTGTGAGTTTCAGTGGGCTGAGAACGCAGGAACTAAGGGGCCATCAGGTTTGGAATTCCTTTGTGACTACCTGGTTGATCACTAGGGAGGATGGTCAGTGCACGACATGATGACCCTGATAAGCGGTGAATCATTTTCCTATGAAAGGCTATTTCCGGATATGGTACCACATTGCATATTGATAGATGAGTCAGGTGCATGCATCATTCTTAACATGATTGTTTGAATTGTGTAATGAATTGAATGATTGATGTGTTGAGTGTATATTAGACTGATGGATTTTGGTAATGATTGTGGTTGTTATTGTTGTTTCCTTTCTCATTTATTGTTATATGATGTTTGTTGGTTTTATATAATAAACTCACCTTGCAATTTTTGTACCGTGTGGTTGGTACCTGTGATGATTGCGAACCTCTGTTCGTGGGAGTAGATGATCAACAATAGGTGATATTGGAAAGAGATTTCTTTTGGTTGGAGTCACCAAGCCAACGTGACAACGTTGGAATTTATTTTGGAAGAGAGTTGTGTTATTAACTCTTTCTTAGTTGGTTCTTTGTTTCTTTTGACGGATATGTAATCTCAAGTTTATATATATATATATATATATATATGTAAAAACTGAGTTATGTTCTGACTTAGAAATTATATGTATATATTTTATGTATTTATGTATTTATTTACATATGTGTGCGTTTTTGATAAATGCATTATTGCAAAAAATCCACTCTAATTTTCATAATTAAATTAATGAAGTTTTTATTAAAAATTAAAAATTACACGTTTAGACTTGTGATATCGTAGCGACAAGGCGGGTCGTTACAGGTATGGCCATATATGACAACGAATCTCTCATATGCAAGGAATAAGTTCTTCAAAGGTGCAATAAATATGCCCATAATTGCTTTGGTTCAATATTTTGTGCAAAATAATGTGCAAGCCTGAGCAGAATATAGTGTCAATCGACACTACTGTAAGAGGTTGCTATATGCCATTGAAAAAAAATCACGCTAAACCTTTATCATGTTAAAAGATACGATATCAGAAGGAAAAAATTCGATGTTGAGGAGATGTTCAATCATGCAACACAGAGCGGTGGAAAAACATGGTTTGTTATATTGAACAAATGTTACTACAAGTGTGGATCTTTCAAAGTCTACAGATATCCTTGCTCCCATGTGATTGTAGTGTGTGCCCATGTCCATATCAGCCCATTCCAGTATGTAAATCAAGTGTACAAAGTCGAAAACATTATTGCTACCTATTATGGAAAATGGAATCCCTAGGCTGTGACGAAACCATCCTTGAAAGGAATGAACCAGTTATTGTTTCAGATGAATACAAGATACGTGAAAAGTGTCGACCAAAGTCTACGTGTCTAAGAAACAAAATGGATTGGATTGAATCCCAACGTACACAAACAAGTAGTCAATTCAGGCATCAAGGCCATAATAGGACAAATTGTCCACACAATTGACTTGACTTTCCCATGAATAAACATAACAATGATAACAATTTGTCCATTGTAATTTTAATGCATTTTGCAGTTCTTAGTTTTTTCGCATTTCAATTTGCTTGAAAATTTTCTACTAATAATATCTTTCTTTGTTTTCATTATAAAAATAACAATATATTTACTATGACCATTATAAAACGAATATATAACAAATTATTAAAACATATAAGACACTTTAACAATACTTAAATGTTTATCTTTGCAAATAAAGTCTCAAATTAAAACAAATTAAATATAATACCTAAACCCAAACCTTAATATAAAATCTATCAACACTAAACCCTATTCCATAATCCCAAATCCGTTAACCCTATACTCTAAACACTAAACCCCAATCATAAACACAAATAACATTACAATTAACATATCATAATGGGTTTTAATTTTTTATTTATTATCTTTGAAGTGACTTTTTTTATTTTTAACTTTTGTGGCTAAAAAATGTTATACCCTGCAAATCGTAAAAGAAAAAACTACAAAACATTCATGACAAATAACAAGGAAGCGCCACCTTTTCATGTTGGTTGGAAAATGAAATTGAATATGTAACTCCTCTTTGATTGGTGCCTCTTTCATGACGAACAATAGGGTGGCGCCACCTGTTCACTCTTCGCTGGAAAATGGACTTCATGTGAAAACAACATGTAGGTTGGCGCCTCAATTAAGCTGTGTAACAGTATGGTGCCACCTTTACCGACAGGGCACCTAAAAAGAAAGCACGTACCAGGGTGGCACTATGTGGTGTACCATTGACTGATGCCCCCCAAATCCTATGTGGCAAGAATAACCCACTATTGGTAAATAGTTTTGACATCAACTCATATTGATAATTACTTTTTTAAAATCACCCAAATTGGTAAAAAAAAAAAAGCCAAACAACTTCTTTATCCTCTTCGGGGGAAGGAAGGTTCGTCAAAAGCACATTGTCTTGATGAAAGACTAAATGGGGAATAATTTTTTCAACCAAATCATTGTTAGTTGTAACGACTTGCCTCATCGCTATGATATCACTACTCTAAACGTGTAATTTCAGTTTTTAAATGAAAACTCCATTAATTTGATTATGAAAATGAGAGTAAATTTTTCGCAACAATACATTCATAAAAAATGCACACATACGTAAATAAATACATATATATATATATATATTATACATATACATATCATTCACATGTCAGAACATAATTCCGTTTTTACATATGAATATAAGCTTATGATTACATGTCCGACAAAAAAGAATTAAGAAATCAACTAAGAAAGAGTTGATAATAAAATACAACTCTCTACTAATATAAATTCCAACGTTGTCACATTGGCTTGGCGGCTCCCACCAAAGAATTTATCTCTAACATCACCTACTAATAATCATATGCTCTCACGAACGAAAGTTCGTGATCATCATAGGTACCAACCACACAGTACAAAATTGCAAGGGTGAGTTTATTATACAAAATCAACAAGCACCAAACAACAATTATTAGCAAGAAACCAATAATGATAACCATAAAAAAATCCCAAAAAAATCCACACAATAAATAATTATGCAAACTACATGTATGCATCAATGCATGAAATTCCAATGTGCACATCGGCTTCTACATATCCTACTGTATGTAGGCAAATCTCACTGGACGTCACATTGCGACCGTCTTACGCAACAATGCATAAATGAAATTTTCAGGGTGCACATGGTTACTACATATCGTGCTGAATGTAGCTACATCTCGTACTGGATGTAGAACGTTGTGGTCGTCTTACGCAAACAATAAATATTCCATGTTTTTGCACCTGGTCTCTACATCTCGTACTGGATGTAGTATCGGATCATATTTCACAAATCTCGTACTGGACTCGGAAACATGAATCAATATATGCATGATCACATAAAATCCATCATTTTCATCAATAATACCATCCATCAGCAAATACATACAACCTCATGGAGAATTTTTCATCACAACATCTCAAACAATCGCATTTCACATTTATACATATAACATATGCCTGAGATTCACATTCTTCAGGTCTTCAGACAACATAAATCTCATGTATTCATAGTCTATAATACCAAGAGATTAATATTTTTAGGAAAATTCTAAATTGAAAAAGAGGACTACAATATAGGAAACAAACTCTTATGCCCATTTAAATTTAATAAAGAATCAAATAGGAAAACATGTTGTAAAATTTTGGGCAGAGTCTCCTCTGTAATTAAGACTTTTCCCAAAAATTCAATCATTACAACACATCAGTCATAATTTTATTTATCAATAACAAATTCATCGCATCCTATTAGTTGAAAACACATTGTTTCTTGAAAACGAGCACATAACAGGGACAAACATACATATGCAAAATTGGGCTCCCTAACCCCCAACTATGATATCAAAACTATAACCAAATAATGAAATTCCTTTACCTATCTATATCCCTTTGATATATGCTTGTTGCATCATTTGGAGATCTCTCAAGTTCTCGTACTTTGGTCCAAATCCAGAGCTCTAGATATACCAAATCGAAAATAATTTAGTATAGATTTCTCACCATGTATGATTTGATTCTTCCTATAATTTGTGTTAATCTACAAGTTATTAAATTGCAATCTTTTAGTATGTTAAACTAGACTTCCTAAGCTTTCTAAAAAGGTGTTACATGCCTCAATTGGAGTTCTAAACCTCTAGCTATAACATTTTAATAACAACACTCCAAGGCTGCCAGCAAGCTTAAAATTCTACACTGACATCTCTTAGTATTTTTGTGATTGTAAGTAGTACACAATCTAGATTTAGCTGAATTTTGTATATGTTATAGCTAACATCTAGATCTTTAATTACATATATCATACATCTAATTTGAGAAATAAATAAAGTTTTTAAAATTGATGGCAGTAGCTGTTTTGGGTTAAGGATAGTTTCGGACAGCTTGGGTTCAAATAAATTCTGGGCACGATTCACTACTTAGTTTGGTCCCATATTTTAGAAAAAAATAGAGGATATACTAAGATTTAAAATGAGTGGTCAAAAACCTCATTTGGTTAAGTATAGAGGGACATACTTAGTTTGGTCCCATACGAATTTTAACAGCAATACTTACCAAAGTATTTGGCTGAAATGCTTTAAGAGCTTGAGGAGTAAAATTGTTATCTTCTAATAGAATATTTTGGATGAAGAAATGATATGTAATTTGGTGAAAGGTTGCAGTTCAGTTTGTGTGAGAAGAAGAGAAGAGCAAATGAAAACAAAGAGAGAAAAGGAAAAGAGAAGGTGAACGTGAGGTAGAGAGAAAGAGTTTGGAACATGCAAAATTCTGAATTAAGGAGATATTTATAGTAAAAATTTTAGTTAGAATGGAAAGCTTGTTAATCCTTGGTTCAGTTCATGTAACTAAGTAATCATGCTATTGAGATATTTTAATTTCATGCATTTAATGCATTTCAAAAGCAAAGATTCCTTTCATTGTTACCCAACATACACATGGAATGCTTCCTTGTAAGGCTTGATTTTTGTTTGTCTTGTGCATGGCTGGTATAGCACATGGAATGCTTGCTGGACATGCTATATTATTTTTTTTTTTTTATACATGGCTACCCAATTGGATTAAATATACATACATGATTTTGCACTTCCATTTCCAATTGATTTGTGCTGAAAAATCCCACGTGCACTTGCTTTGCTTTTATTTAAAGTTTGGCTCTTTTGATTTATACCTCTTGTACTTCATGTGTTTTCCAATTAATATGCTAACTACTTATGTGTCATACATCTAAAAATCTTAAGCTCTTATCCCATATTCCACATGGCTAGATCTCCTTACGTTACTAAAATTTTGTTTCTTTCCTTAAGTTAAATGATCATGACTAAATCTACTCTAAGCACTTCTAAACTTGCCAATTGGATCCATTAGTTCCCTATCCTATCCTTCTTGTACAACCATCATATGTGTTTTTCATGTGATAATTTTCCTCATCATATCATCATATGGTTTGAAACTATAGCTCATGATAACTTTAGATATTCATGCAATTTTCCTTCATTTTTACTATAAGGTTTATTTGCTTGCATATTATATTGAGTAGTAAAATTTAGAGATTTATCTTCCGGCTTACCTAGTCATAAATTTTCGGCCAATATGTACCTCTAGTTTTCTTGTGATGTTTGTCTGTTTCTAAGGATATTTTGATAAGTTGTCATCTAGGGGAATTTCTGTAATTTCTTCAAGTTTCCACAAAATATCTAAAGAAATTTTGGTAATTTTAACATTTTAACATTAAGGGTATTATAATAATTTGTCACTCATTCTAGGGGTATTATTGTAATTTCCACTTCAAACTATCTAAGGACATTATTGTAATTTTTTCCTCAAGGGCATTTTTGTAATTTCTGCTTCAAGGGTAATATGGTAATTCTTACATCAAGGGAAAGGGTTGCCATTCTCCTTAAAACATTTTTGTAATATCTCTTTTTATCTCTAATTAACATATTTAAATTTTTGGAATGTTACATTAGTGATATCATTATCGAAGGAAAACAGGGTGGTGTAGTAGTGCAGAACATATTGTTGGATTTGGTCCTGGGATTGAATTAAATGGTCATCTATGTGTGTGTTTGGGTAGAAGGTTACAAATGTACGTTTGCAGAAGCATCACCACCCTTGTTTTTACCTTCAACTTACTTTTATCCGTTGGATTTGCATAGAATTGCTCACATCGTGTTTCCAACTTAAATCCAAACATACACTATGTTGAGAAAGCAAATGTGGTTGGCTACTCTCCTGTGATTGCCAATTTTGTGAAAGTAGGCAATATTTTTGTTACCCTATGTGTGCCACTTAAAACGTGATTTTTCTCTCCAAAAAGCCTCCTCAAAATGAAGGGCTTCCTTGAGATCAATTTGGGCAGCGACTTGAAAATTATGGAGAGCATCATCCAAACCCTCTTGCTGTACAAAGTTGGATTAGGGATACTTTCTCCGTGGTCGAAGAAGCATTGGCATGCACATTTCCAAAAGCTTCCACGTTCCATGTTTTAAGAGCTAAGTTTAAATTCTCGAGCTTTTGCTTTAAAACCTGTATTGTGGATCCTGTAACCTCATTACTCCACATTTCAGCCACCAGCCATCTGCAATCTCTATGTTCAGACCACATTGCGAGGAACTTGAGAGGGTCTCTAAAGAAAGCTTCTCCATCTGCCAACACACAAAAATAATGTTTTTTGACGGGTTTTTTGTGGTGGTCTCAATAGCCAAAAAAGTTATAATTTTTTTATCAAAAACTAACGACCACTATCATTATGCGTGTCACACAACAAACTTTACAATATATACTTTTTTTTTATTATGATCTGCTATGAAGTCTCCCCAAACTCCAGCACCCAAACTCCAGCTCTCATTTAGGGTTCGAAGTTCTTCATAGCGTCGAAACATGGTGGATTCTCAATCTCCTGCGAAGTCTCACAGGGTCTTGCATTTTCGATTTAGAGTTCATCGCTCTTTTCTATTCTCAATACGATTTACAAACTCTAATATAGTTCTATGCCCAAAACGCTCATATTGTCTTTCTTGCAGATTTGGAATAATTGACGCAACACTTTTTCTCGTGGATCTGGAAGTGTTCACACAACTCTCTTGTGGATCTGGTAGTGTTCACGAAACTCTGTTTTGTTTCATCGTGTTCTATTGGGTGGTCTGTTATCTTTGTTTTCTCTCATAAATTATTATTATCATCAGCTTGACGAGCCTACATTTTTGTCTACCACGTAGTTTGCGAATCATATGCTTTCCAAATTAGTACAATCTAGGCATTTGTTTTACTTGTTATATGAGCTTGTTGTAAAGAAATATGCAGACATGTGAAGCAAGTGCTTAGTTTCAGCTTCAAATTCATTGAACAAGTGCTTAGGTACTTGATGGTACTTTTTAATGGCTTTTTACAAATTGTATTCTTGCAATTAACTTACAAATACCTGCTATTTTTATATTGTTCTATTCCATTTCTCCCCATTTCTGTAGCCTTTGAATTTATGGATTTTATGCCAATGAATTCATACTTCAATGATTTCCAAGTTCACTTGCTAGGATGTTATACTCAGCTATCCAACATTATTGATTATATGGAATATGAATGCACAATATGAACTCAAGTCTGTCTATCTTTCTCCTGAATATATGATTGTTGACTTATGAAACCTCTCAATATGCACTTGTTTGTGTGCAAAGATAATTACTTCCTAGATGCTGAAGATTGTTCGACTCAGGGTGTAACACCCCGGACGTGTTATCATTAATAATATCATAAGCGCGCTATCAGCGTTAAATAAACGCGGTGCGGAAGTAATAGAATCATTTTTCTTGATTACATTACGCATGGAATATCAAAACGCATCACAAAGCATCATAGAAACAAGCCCCTGCTGATCCAGATAAATAGAAACATATAAACACCGGCAGATATACACAACTAAACATAGAGAATCAGGAGGAAACATACTTTTATACACAACATCATCAGCTGTACATATACATACTTAAAACAAGACCCCTTCTGGTCATACATTATTATATGTACAATACAATGGTGTACGCTCACACCCTATCTCTATACAGAGTACATGACAAAGGTTAAACAAAAGACTCTTCTAGTCTTCATCTGCAGCCCATGACCACTCCAGCACGCACTACTAGGGCTTCCTGCCCTGAGGTCACTTCTCCCATCTAGAAACACCTGAAAACCACAAAACCCACACAGGGTGAGACAAACGTCTCAGTAAACTCAGGGTTCTGGGAGATCCTCCCTTACCCTGGT
Organism: Glycine tomentella; assembly: GCA_007407185.1. Taxonomy (NCBI): domain Eukaryota; kingdom Viridiplantae; phylum Streptophyta; class Magnoliopsida; order Fabales; family Fabaceae; genus Glycine; species Glycine tomentella. The sequence goes on along the minus strand of PYAF01004301.1, from coordinate 118,389 downwards.
TCACCTCCAAGCACAAACATAAACAGATATATTGGAGCCAAGGATATCGTCCTAGCTCACACGTACAAGGCCTAGGACACCGTCCTAGCTTTCACCCATTCCAGCCATCGGGGTTAAAACACTGGATGCTAACAACATCAGAGGTATCCCACCTCATATTGGCTCTCAAGCCATCTCAAACTCGTCTCACAGAGGTACCATAACAGAGAGGCACTGCCTCATCACTGAACCAGCATTGCCTGAGTCACCTACTCAGGACTTCACACACACACACATTGCCTGAGGAATCCCTCAACTCAGGACTTCAGGAATCCAGATATGGCTCATCTAAGAGGCCTTAGGCTCTCATCCCCTCGGGAAGCCCTCTCTTAGAGATACAACATATCTGTCTACTGCTTGGCCTCACCAGGACTTCCATAACACATGCCTGGGCAAGAACATCCATGTAGGGCAATCACCTCCAGGACTTTCCATCTCAACTGCCTGGGGAGTCATCCACAACGGGAGCACCGTCCACCAGGACTATCAATCACATGCCTAAGAGAGATCATCTCACAACGGAGGCACTCAATCTCTTAGGACTTCCAAACCACTGCCTGAGAGAGACTATCCACACAGGGAGCTCTCAATCCCTCAGGCTTTCCTCTGCCTGGGAGAGACTATCCTCAACGAGAGCTCTCAATCCCCCAGGACTTCTCATCAGCTGCCTGAGAGAGACTATCCTCAACAGGAGCTCTCAATCCCTCAGGACTTCCAATCTGATGCTTGTGAGAGACTATCCACACCGGGAGCTCTCAATCCCACAGGACTTCCCAAGCAGATACCTGAGAGAGACTATCCACACAGGGAGCTCTCATCCCTCAGGTCTTTCATCATCTCTGCCTAAGGAGGAACATCCTTACCGAGCAATCCATCCTTAGGACTTTAGGCGGAGAGCAGTGGCACCTCCCAAAGAATCTCAGCTATTCCAGGGAGTCCTCAAACTCTTCCTCTGGCTAGGGAATCTCAACTAGCCCGATACTATTCCAGTATCCTAAAGATTCTATCACCTGCAATCTCAGGTGCATCATCATCCTCACACTATCTCCGTGTCTATCCTAGGGTTCATCATACATTCACATGTCTGGAACGGTCTGAATTTCACTCCAAGCACTGTTCATCTAGCCCTTCGGGCTCACAAACACATATAATCAATAAAACAGGCCACCTTGGCCATTCATTCCACAACATGCACAATATAAATATGTTCAAGCATGGCATGCATTCATCACCCACTTGGGTGGTAAACGAGAGAAAGGGAATAATCCCCAGAACGATGAGCTTACCTGGCAACCGTGCCTAGCAGCTTTCTTCCTCGATCGATGGTCTGCGTCTCTGACACCCACAGTGTCAAGCCCTACCAAGGCACATAAACGCATATTACAGACCATACAAGCATATAAACATATACAAGCTCATCAAGCAGTCATCAACTGCCTCAAGGAAAGGAACCTCAGTCCCTCCCATCAACCCAAGTTATCTAACCTCAGGTTCATCAGGCTCATCCACTTTACGCCTTTCCATAGACCCTCAACTCAGCCATGGCCTCAGAGTCACCACAGACTCAACACAAGCCATTCACATTGAGCATCACAGCTCTCACAACCTAACAACTCAGGGTTTCCATAGGGCTTGAACGGTTAGTCTCACAAGACACCGTTTCCAAGGCCTCTCAGGCACCTCAAGCCCATCATCAAGGCTCTTGCATGTATCAATATCAAGTGACTCAGTCCAAGTCACACATGCACCACCTAGAGCCAAAACCAACATTCACCAAAACACAAACTGAAAGCTAATCCTTCCTCCTCTCATCATTCCAAACACATCTCTCAACTGGACCCAGAGCTAATTCTAACTCTATCAAAAGTGGGTCACTATTCATCAAAACCCCCAAATCATAAATCAATCGGAGAACCTCGAGTTTCTTACCTCAGAACTGGTGAGGAAAACCTCTGGGCTACTCTCCCTAGCCCTGGTGCAGCTGAAACACTGTTGTTCCTCGCTCAAACTCGAGCTTTCTTCAGCTTTTCTCCGGGAAGAGCTTCTCTGGGGTTTTAATGGATATGGAGGAAGGATTCAAGCTCTCTCAAGGTTTCTAGGAAGTTTAACGGGTTTAGGAAGTGTTTTGGGTGAAGAAACAAGGTCATAGAAGCTTGGAGAACTCTCCAATGGAGGTCTGGGCGTTGGAGGAAGAAGAAAGGAAGAAAAACCAAGGTTTTCCCAAGCTTTTGGGCCTTATATAGGCCCTGACGTGACTCCTACGCTCCTGGCGTGGCTCCCACGCTCCAGGCGTGGCTCCCACGCTCCAGGCGTGGCTCACAGCAAAACCCAAAAATAAGCTTTAAACCATGCTTAAATTTTAAGGCATTACACAGGGAGAGCAAAAGAGGATCCATGAAGCTAATGATCTTAGAAAATAATGTTTAGGCTTTTTACATGCCAATTCAATTGAATGACATTTATAATTTGTGTATGAGTTTGTTTAAGTTGATGCCCCCTATGATCCATTGCATAAATCTCATTCATGCTTTTGCATTCATGATTTGGCAAAGCAAAGTTTCTTAAACAACTTTTCTGAAACTCAAGTTTTTCATGACTTCATAAAAAGCTAAGTGTTCCATGTTTCAAGTTTTTGGGAAAATGTTTTCTCACTGGTTTAATCGATTTCAAGCAAGTGGTAATCGATTACTTGAAAATAGAGCATATTTAATCGATTACGAGAATATGGTAATTGATTACACAGTTCAAAATCACATAATGAACCTCATGTTGTAATCGATCACAACACCGTAGTAATCAATTACTTGACCCCTATTTTGGTTAGAACTTCCTATGATAATCGATTACATGACATTTTAATAGGTTACTTAAGTGATTTAATCAATTACTTGCAGTTATAACTATTTCTCTATAAATAGTTGTTGCTTGTTTGCTCTTAAAACAACGGATTTTGAAACCCATTATTTTTAGAGAAAAATTACTAAGAGCATTTCAGAGTATTGAAAATAATAGGAATACTTCACAACAACCAAGAGGGGGGGTGAATTGGTTGAACCTCGGTATTTAAAAATTCAAATTCAAATAAGAGTTTCAGGATCTTTATCACTTTCAAAACCAAGAAACCTTTTACTCAATCAAATAGCTCAGCCCAAGAATTCAATAGATCGAAATAGAACTTGTTGAACAATGAATATGATACAAAGAATTAAAGATCAACGAATAAGATGAGAATAGAGATATAAAAATAAGAACACAAGCAATTTATACTGGTTCACTTCAAAACATGAAGCTACATCCATTTTCTTCTAATTCACATTGAATTAGAGTTCCACTATCATAAAATATTCTTACAAGCTTTTACAAGAACCTCCCATTTATCAACCCTAGATAAAGAACAGAAATCTAAAACCCTGTTAGACTTCTAAGGAGAAAGATTCAGAGAACACTACTCTAATCTTTAAGCTAGAGAACCCTTCTTTAGTCCCAAGCTAGAAGAATCCAATTACAATAGTTTATTACAACAAAATATGTAAATAAAATTACAATCAATGAGTTATGGAAAGAATCAACCTGATGATCCAGTGAATGACATGCATATGAATGAACAATCCAGGTTGAAAGACAAAAACAAACTCAGAACATTCTTTTTCCTTAACCTTTGAAAGAAACTTTTTGCTTTCAAGAATCACTCAAAAACCCATGAGTGTTTTAGTTGATGCAAGAACTCATAAAACTCAGAAAATCACTTTGGAAACGTTTAGAAAGCTTGTGTATGCTCAGAATACGAATTGATCAAGTTACAAAACAAGCTGAGCCTTGGTTCTATTTATAACAAACTTTTGTAACTGTCAGTAATCGATTAAACGCGCCTAATAATCGATTAAAACAACCTTGTAATCTATTAAAATGTTCTACAAGTTTCTGGACATGAGCAACGATCAAAATAATCGATTATTCCGTCTTGTAATCGATTAAGACAACAAGCTTCAAGATATCAAAATGCACTATGTAATCGATTATGATCTTTGGTAATCGATTAAGACAGGAAGACAGTTTTTTTCAGCTAAGCCTTTGTAATCGATTACTACCTATTGGTAATCGATTCTTCCAGAGAGTCTTAAAATCATGTATAGCAATGTATAGCTTTGTAATCGATTACTACCTATTGGTAATTGATTAAAGTTTTCAACAAAGCAGTTTATACGAAAACAAAAGTCAAATAATCGATTATTCCGATAGGTAATCGATTACATTGTTCTTAAAAGCTTTTCCAGAATGAACTAAGAACAAAATAATCAATTATACCTTTTAAGGTAATCGATTACAACAGTACAAAACAATTTTTCCAAAAACCTTTGAATCAAATTAAAACCTTAGTTAAATGTTAAAAGCTTTGTTTGATTTTCATGAAAAAACACTTATTTAAATCAATGAATGAATGAGTGAATGCATGAATGCATGGATCAATCAGATAGCTTTCCTTTTACATAAAATCCCAAGTCTTCAAGCATGTTGAAAGCTCAAAACTCATCTTGTATCAAAGACTTCTAAACTTCATGAAGCTCCCCCTGTATCCAACAAGTATGACCCACAAATCCTCTTTTTCAACAAACATCAAGAAACCTTGTGAGGATTTCCTTTTGAGCACTTTCTAAAGAGAAAGTTTTGGAGAGATTGTTTTGAGATTTCTATTCAACCTTAGTTTAAGATTCTTTAATCATCTACATAAATCTGCATTGGAACCTAGGTTGTATCTCTCCTTGTTACTTTGTTGTATTTCTTTAAGAAATTTTGTGTTTATAACTTGTGCAGTAGCTTCTTAGAGTTTTTGTAGAATAAGTTTTTCTAGAGGGAGATTAGAGAAGGTTTGTTTCTCTAAGTCTTGATCACAAAGGGTCTATAGGTGTTAGATGCTCTATTCTTAGTTTGAGATTTATTAAGAGTGATTGTAAAACTTGTAAGAACAAATTGCATATAGTTAGGTCCTAGCTTGTTGGTTAGGAAACTGGATGTAGCTTCTCTTGAATTGAGAAATGAACCAATATAAATTATGTTGTTTTCTTCTTCTCTAATTTTTTCTCGGGATTATTGATTGTCATTCATTGGTTCAACTCTTTTACAATCAACAGAAGCAATTTTATTGTAACTGCAATTCATAAAGATTGGAGGTTGATTAATCAAAGATATTCTAAGTTTGATTTGTGATATGATGCATTAAACTCTGATTTTAAAGCAATTTTTTAAAGGGGCAAGAAGAACCAATTCACCCCCTCTTGGTTTGTATGCTACTCATATTGTTTTCAAAGATTTCTTTCCATAGTTATGCAAATTACTATCAAATTGCTTGAACTGGCTATTGAGTTGGTTGTTTATGATAGCAGTTATGCAAATTATTCAGAGTAATCACCATGGAACTTAGTTCTTAAAAATTGCATACTCCTACATTTAGATTCAATTCTATTTAGCAAACATAAAATAAATTCAAGGGATTATAAATCTATCTTAAATATGTTTTTTCCCTTTAAATTAGGTATTTTTGTTTTTTGTGCCTAAATTCAAGTTTGTTTTTTAGTATTTGATTTTAGTCCTTTATGCAGTAAAGAACCACAAGAATTCCTTCATGAGAAACTAAAAAGAATATTTTTCAAAATTGAAGAACTAAAAGACAAATTTAAATGTGAAGGATCAAAAGCAAAAGCAATCTAAATTTGAGGAAATAGAAATATATTTAAGTTTAAGCTTCAAAGTTTATTTTATTAAATGCAAATCGATTAAAAATTAAAAATAAGAAAATTACCTATCACCCAGGCTAGTTAAGTTGTGATTTGTTAAAATTGCCTGCATTTTATGCTTATGTAATAAGATAGTTGTTATATCCAACTTCCTTTTTTGCTCATCCACTTCCCTTATTAATTTGTTTTCCAAAAAATACACTCCCCTAATTACTTAGAAATCTTTCAAGAAACTTCATTTTCTTTTACAAAAGCATAGGAAGAGACATAAAAAATTGTCATTTTTTTATTAGTGCTAAAATTTTGCATATTATCGTCTGCAGAACATTTATTTTTTTTATAGATAACTAAAATCTAGATCAGTAGGCCGATTCTCATTTGAAATTTCAAGCTTTAATGATGGGAAGATACTATATTTATCTATAATTAAAATGAGTTTATACATCTAAATATTTAGATGAAACTAGAATGAATGGGAAGCATACTTGCACAATGAACCAAGCTGTGTATGACAAGTAGCTACCAACCAAAAAGAGAGTGCCACGAAGCATGTTGGTTTTGGATGTCTCAACTGTACTGTGAGTGTGATGACTACCTAGACCAATATAGAATTCCTTCATCTTGTATAGAATAGTTGTTAATGCTCCCCCAACACAAAAAATTGCCCCCACAGTCTTCACTTTACTCGTCCATGTTTGAAGCCCCAGTCTCTCCATTCTGCCATGCATATATGAGTCAAGAGCTTATAGGTATACATAGTTAGTTTATGTTTATATAAATAAAGGTTGTTCTTTCTATATACCTGCAAATAATAGAGATAATGAAAGTGAAAATAGGAACCAAGTTGAGAAAATTGACAAAGTAAGTAGTTGATGTGTCTTGCAAACCATAATTGAACAGCCCCATGGCCATTGTTACCCTACGATCATATCATAATGCTAGAAATTAACTATAAGCAACCAGTAGTTGTCCACTCTCTCTAAAACTTAATTAGAACATATATATACACACTCAAAAGAAGTGGGGTATAAATAAAATTATCAAAATGGTCAACCCGTACCATTTGTCGAACCAAGTGTGAAAAATGGGTCGATCTGCCCTGTATTCTTTATGAGCTACACCTTTTCTGACTGATCTAGTACATTATCCTGTACTAAACTCACGTACAAATTCGAAATGTTCAATAATTGAATCCAGAGACTGATTAGCAATTTCAGTTAGCCATAGGATTGAGCTGCGCCTTTAGCCCAGTAGTAAGGTTAAATCATATAGTTTATAATTGTTATTAGTTATTTGGTTTAAACTTGTTTTGTTGGTTGTTTAGTTTAAAATTGGTTTAATTTGTGTTGGTTTAATCATCAATAGATTTTTCATTTAAATTATATATATATATATATATATATATATATGCTTTTTAATTTATTATTTGCCCATTTATGCAAGAGCCTCAAAATTTGCAAAATAAATAAGGGAACTCTATGAGTGCTGACCCAAAAACTGGTATGAAAGATATAAGCCCATTTAGAATGCAAACTCAAGTGAGCTGGCCCTTTTAAATACACACCATCTTAAGTTATTATTATTATTATTATTATTATTATTATTATTATTATTATTATTATTATAGTGTTAGTGACACACTCTCTACCACAATTCTCTTATTATACACTTTATAATTGATTGAAATTTCTTAAAAGTTAAAGTAATATATTCAAAATAATGTGTCAAAAACTGTATTGCTAACATTTATCGTATTATAATAAGAGGAGTATTATGGCTAATAATACATTGTAGATATTTGAATAATTTTTGTATTCCATAGATTATTGAATTTGTTTTGGTATGTTAAGCGAAATTTATTGACATATAATTTTTTCAATTATCATTCTCTATCCAAAAATAGTTTTCTAACTAAACTTTTTTTTGGTAAATATTCTAACTAAACTATTAATTATTAATATCTTCATTTAGATTTAATTTTTCTTTATGTGACAGCTATGAAAATAATTCTTTGAATCACTATGAAACCACTCATTAGTTCCGGATAATACTCATAAATGGCCCTTACACAAGAATAGTAGTTATATATATTATGAATAAAACATGTCGATGAACTTGAAATTTGGAAAGAATAGCATAATCTGGTATGGATTAACTCCTTGTCCTTAGTCTGAGTCACTGAGTCTGATACAACCAGGTCCTGAACTTACCCAATCCAAACTAATGCATTGACGATCAACTCTTATCGATCTCTTTTTGTTAACAATATAATTATTGCACGTGTCATGTTAGTTGCTGCTCTTTCAAATGATTTGGTCATACTAAGGTTGCAACTGTAAAGCCAAAAATTTCAAGTAGAGAGCTTTTCTAAATCTTGGATTTGTTTAATACAATTCTTAGGATGCTTCATTATCTTTATTGTTGTGATGAGATATATCATAATGTTTATATTCATTCTCAATTTCTATACTTTCTGCATAGTGCATATTAAGATTGTAATCAGATGACTGATCTTTGTTCTTTGAGTATTTTCTCTGTTAATCCATAGTAAAATCAGTTCCTGTCAAATTCATCACTACCTAATTCATTTTAGGTACAATATTCATTCATTAATTTGATCTCTTTTTTGTTGAAATAAGCTTGATAAAAAAATTCCAAATGTTTCAAGAATTGGCTTTCATGTACTGTTGTTCCTTTGATCTCTTAAGCCTTTTCATTTTATGACTATGTTCTAAATTATAAACTGATTATTGATTTTACTAGAACAACTTAATAATGGATAAATCATGGATTGATATGCCCCAAAATACAACTGAATATCTAGAGGGGTTAAATAAGTTCCTAGATTTTACTAATGAAATGTTATGTCACCATTTGATAGATGAACAAGGAAAGTGTATATGTGATGCCTCATGGTGAACGTTTAGTTGTGCCATTTGATAGTCAACTACGAGCCTATGGATAAGTAGCTACACTTCTTTCATCAGCTTGTGGACATATTGCCACAGATTCAAAAAACATCCAAATTAACTTTGATAGTTCCAAATTAACTTTGATAGTTGGTCAAATGTTCCAAAATCATACAAAGGTGGTTGCTTTAATATTGTAAAGGTATGTTCATACACCAAATTGTTTAGCCTTATTCTCTTTAATTATGATTTGCTGACATTTTTTTGTGCCTTTTTTAAGAATCTGTTTCATTTCCAACCACCAAAATCAACTGTTGAGCGTTATTGTTTTCTTTGCATGTCAAGAAAGTATAAGAATGGAAATTTTTTTTTGGAATAGTGTTTATGATACTTCATTATCAAGAGAACAATTAATTGCTAATGTTCCTGATGGAATTCACAAAGATTAGTGGTCTTCATTTGTTGATTATCATCTAAGGCTAGAATATAAGGTAATTTTAACAAATATTTGTTACTATTAATTCTTTTAGCTTTTATTTTAATTAATAATTTTTTATTTTAGCTTCTATTAATTTTATCAATTCTCAGTTCTGATGAGTCTAGTCATGAAACTTGCAACTCCCAAAAATTTTATAGTTTTTTTTTTTGCATGTTTTCTCCTTATGTTGTGGGTTAATGTGTAGTATGGATATTGGTGTGAGGTAGAAAATTGCTATGCAAGGAATGTTTAGGCTGATTTGGGGATGTACTGGAAGTGGTGCTTTTGCTATTGGTATTAGTGGGGTTTTGGGAAGTGAGGGGAGGGTTGCTGCTATAGATTTAAGCCCCCTAGTTGTTGTTGTTGAAGCATTCAATGTGCATAGATATTGCTTACATAGGCCTTTTTCCCATCATGGTTTTCATTCACTACATGCATTGGTTTTTTATGAATATGTTGAAAGTTTTTTCTAATTTATAGGACAAAATGACATAAGAAATTAGTCAAAGTGACAACTTTACAGAAATTTCAGCTAATGATAGAGTGGGTAAAGTACTGGGAAAGGATCATATTGGACGTGTGCGTTGCTTAGGACTAAGAGGTCTTCATAGTGTCGCATTTCGGTCCACCACAAGCTTTAGTGGTTCAGGGTCTAGTTTTTCAAATTCCGATTTGGCCGAGAGGAGGTTACTTGTTTAAGGGACAAATTGACAACTTCTGAAGAGAATGTCAAGACATTAAAAAATGTCATGCTTGCATACATCCAAATGAAGTAAGGGCATATTCCTTTTAAGCTGGATGCTATGTTTGGTCATAATACTATTAACGTAGTTGTAAGTACTTCTCTTATTCTTGTGTTAAATTTAATATATTATTAACACATGACATGATATGATTTTTATTTCATAGGATGAAGGAAGTTGACAAGATGAGCCAACACCAAGAGGAGGATCATCATTAGATAGTAATTTCCATGCAACTTGATATATGTTGCTTAATTCCTTTTGATATATATTGTTTTGGATGTAATATATGTTTCAAAATTTCAATGGTTTGACTAATTAGATTTTCTTACTTCAACACATTATGCATGCACATTGTTTTAACTTGAATCTTGTTATTAAACTGAAGTTTTATGCATGTAGAAACTATGTTTGATTTTTTTAATTGCATAAATAAATATATTGACAAAGACAAGGCTATAAGTTTGGAAGATTGTGATCAAATTTTGTTGGATTTCATTAAATTAATGACAAAAATATCATAAATTCCTATTGAAGTTCTGAAATACATTCAAGGATTATAATCTTTCCTAGATGATACACATTCTTCAAAGATGCATGTGGCAAAGTATTGTGGATAATATCCAAGCAATTAAATTTAATTGTTACGTACCCCTACCTCTTATATTCATTAAAAAAAAAAAGCATTTGAGCGTAAGCTTGAATAAAAATTTCGTTTGAAATTATGTTTGAAATTTTTAATGACATAATAATTATGATAATATTGAAATTTGAGAGAATAGAATTTAATACATGATCTCAATTTTTATACTTAATCAAATAGGAATGAAAATAATTATAGAACTAATGGAAATGATTAAAACTAGAGAAAGATTAATGAGTTTTTTTTATATAAAAAAATTCTATTTTTGGCACACAAAAATGCAAAAATGCACTTTTTGGCGGTTTTTTAACAACCAGAAAAAGAAAACATGCAAAAATAAAAAAGTAAAAAATGAATTTTGTAACAGTTTTTAATCGCCACAAATTTTTCATAGAATTATCCGTATTCATCTAAAAGCCGTCACAAATTGTTTCTGACATCAGTACTCCTAACAGTTGATCCTGACCGTCATAAATACATTTATTTTGTTAGTGTTTTTAGTCATAAAAAATGACTTTAACAGCCACAAAATGTCTTTTTTTTTTTTTTGTAGTGCAAGGAGAGGAGCAAAGGACAATCATAGGATTTGGATTTCGCTAGAGCATAACAAGTAATCTCATTCCAAGAGTCAAAGCAACAAGAACTACAAATGGCTCTATCAAGCCTCATGTCGATTCTTCTCGAGCCCTTCCTGCCATTAGACAAAGTGAAAAAAGCTCCCTTGGCTTCCAGATGAGTGAACTTTAGGGAGTTAGACCACTCAGAGAAGTCATCACAAGAGGCTCTAAGAGCCAAAAGCCCACCTTGTTTCTCATGGGCACCCAACACCGCATTGAAGTCCCCCAAGAACACCCCAAGGGCCAGAATATCCACATTGAAGGTTTGCAAGCTGCTGCCTACGCTTAACATAATTGGTGGCTCCATAAATCACAGCTACATAACACAGCTTTCCATTGACATGGACTGCAAAAGAAATTTGTTGGTTAGAAGAGGACAAAACATTAGAAGATAAAGAAGAGTTACACAAGCACCAAAGGTTAGGAGCTAAGTGCTCTGTGTCATTGAAAGCGAAGGGAACTAAGCCCAGACGGTTCCAGAAGGACTTGGGAAAAAGGTCAGGAGATGTCCAAGGTTCAGCAATGAAGAGAAGCTCAGGTTTATGGGAGATGCAGTGCTGCTTTAAGACAAGCTTAGTCTCCTGATTGGCTATGCCTCTGGCGTTCCAGTAGAGGAACTTCATCTGGAACCATTGGAGGAGAATGCCCAAGCACGGGTGTTGTGGATTCTGGAAGGGTCAGAATTCTTAGCTTTCTGTTTCAATTTCTTTCTCTGCGATTTAGAAAGAACCACCTCAAAGTCTGGGTCTTTCGAACCTTGGATCCCATCAGCGATGTTGGCATCATCATCCGAAGCTATGTCCACCCAAATATTTTCCTCCACAACCTCATTATTCACAATATGTCCGACCATTAGTCTGAAACATGAGAAATATTAATCCCCGAGGAAGAAGAAGCTTTCTTCTTATTAGAGACCATTTCATACAAAAGGAATAAGAACAACCAAATGTTACTAATTGTTTATTTCTCTATGAAGAAAGATGACACTACTACATACACATTGTTATAACTATCACGTGCATTGTCAGTAAGATGTTCTTTTACATTCTGAGACTCGGTTAAATATTGCAATAGAGCTAGCTAAGTTGGTGAGAAAGGGAATATTGAACGCATGTGTAATGATTGATGCCCCTGTAAAAAAAATATACCGAAGCCAATCATTCGCCTAACTATGGAATGTATGTGCATAGTTGTGATCTTTACTGGATCAAGCCCATGGACTGTTATTGTCTAGTTTTTCCTTTTATAACAGAAATAGTATCTACTGTTATGGAGAAAGAAAGATTTTGCTCCTAAAATGAGCAAATTTGCTTAAGATAGTAAAATGCACTCGCAATCATTAATTAAATCTTCAACTGTTGAGATTTGTGATAAAATTAAATACATGTATGAAAAAAAATCTAAAGTTAATAACAGTCTCAATAGTTAAACTTTTTATTCATAATTATTATTACAACGTATCTTCTAAAATTATGTTTTTTCTCACTTTAGTCAAATCCAAGTAATTACATGCTGTGGTAGTAAGATTAGAAACTATAATTAAGAAGATCATAGAGGTTAAAATTTGAAAACATTAGATTTATTTAAAGTCTTACAGATTGTTCTGTCCTTTACGAACAGATGTCCAGCGTTAACACTGGATGGTTGATGTAGGATCAAATTCTCTCTCTCTCTAGATGCTTATGGTGTTTAAAGCATCCAAAGGAAGAAGAAGATCACAGCAGAACGACACAACACAAGTGGCGTGCAGTGTGTGCTGTGTGAATGGAAAACAGAGAGTTAGAATGTATGTACCTTGCACCTTAGTGATACCCCCTATTTATTCTTTACTGACCTGAGCAAAATAAAGGAAACTCCTGCCAATTCTTGATTATAATCTTCAATAAGATGAGCAGAGATCTTTAATATTTTCCATACAAATATTCCCCATTATTTCTCTTGATTCGGGTGATTATTTAGGACCTGATTTTCCTAAATTTTGTCATAAATCCCGTTATGCTGATTGTATTGGGCTTCTTGGCCTTTGGCCCAATATTAATCATCCGTAACAGTTGCCTCTCATCCCGGTTATCAAGTAATCTGGATGATCGGGATGATTCTTATATCGAGATGTAGGATCATGACTGGGATGACTATCTCGGACAAGTCGGCCGTGCTACTAAGTTTCCGAGACTGATATCTTTCTCAGTCTTACTTTTGCTACTTCAGTGAAGCTCTGACGTAATGGCCACTCGTTTCCTCAAGAGCCGACCTCTTTTCCTGATTCCCTACTAAGATAATGAAGCGTTTTCTCCGCAAAAACCATCTTCTTTTCATGATACTTAAGACAATGAAGCGTTCTTGTTGTCGTTTGGACATGTGAAGCGACGTGCCTCCCAGGCATTTAATGCTCTGTCATTTCTTTGCACGTTCCAATCATGACTACCCCGAGCCATTGTCCATTTTGCCCCTGCCTTTTAGTAAACTGGTCACTATTGCCCCAATGGTAAGCCACGTTTGTCAGTTACCTATCCTCATTGATTCAAATTTTGCCGGTTACCCTTTTCAACATTATGGGCTTCGACGGTTACTTTTCACCTTTATAGGCCTTACCTTTGTCATTTCTCCCACTGTTTTTAGAATCCATAGGTCATTTCTCTCCTCCTGCCTGCCTTTGCTCCAGTTTTCCACTCTTTGTCTTCGTATTTGGTGCTTCAGCCTTTCCTCTCCAGAGTCCTTCTATTCCAGGTACCTTACCTTTCTTCCCTTTTTGTGATTTTTGCATTTTCATTTTCAACATTGTTCTTGCTTTATTCTGATTACACTTCTCTCTTCTTAACCTTATTTCTGGGTTTTGTCTTCCTTCTTAGCCTTATTTCTGGGTTTTGCCTTCCTTTTCTATTTCTTCAAAGTTCATCTTTATCCCCTATTCTTTTTCTCTTGAGTTTCGAATCCTTTATAATCTTGTGGTAATGGGATTCACCCCTGAGGAAGAAGCACGTATTCTTAGGAGAGTTTCCCCTTATTCAGCCTTTTGGTTTTTTGGCGTACCCCTCTCAGAGGAAGAAAAAACCAAACGTTTCTTACGCCCTCCTTCTGGTGGTTCCAAACCCTCCAAAAACCCTTTGGCCAGAAAACCCTCCTCTTCTAAAGTTGTAGGAAACTCTGGTATAGGGTCCAATAGTGAGCCTAGGGGTCCCTCTGTGACCCCTTCCGTCCTTCGTTTAGAGTCATGTCCTATAGAGCCTTGTCCTGAGACTCGGTTAGAACCATGTCCAAGGTGTATGGATAGGTTCATGTACCTGGCTAGCTCGGGCTTTGACAAGCAAGCCGCCGACGTATTAGATGTGTGTCAACATAACCCGGTAGTCGTCATCCCACCAATGCCCCGGCCCAGAACTGAGGTGTTGTTTGAGCGTATTGATGCCCCGGCATCGGCTGATACTTCAAGTCTTACCGTTGATTTTCCAGGTATTTTTACTGATCATTATTTCCTTTCTTTATTTTGTCGTAGGTCATCATGGATGTCACTTCCGTGGAAGTATTCAAAGAGTCTCGGTCAACCGATTCCTACACCGACAACCCCTCTCCAACCCTGATAACCAAGTTTCCCTGGGTTACTTATGAGGTTCTTACACCTCGTCTACTATGAGTCCGGAGAGCGTGGCCGCTCTCCTTATTGGGAATCAAGAAGGATTCTCAATTCGCCACCCCGACCCACACGAGCCGATCTGTTCTTGTGCTGAACGAGGCGAATCTAACTTTTTCTTTTTCTGCACTAACGTGGTCACCCGCTTGGGTGTCCGCTTCCCACTTTCAGAGTTCGAGATGATGCTCCTAAAGCATCTGTCTTTAGCTCCTTCCCAACTTCATCCGAATGGTTGGGCTTTTGTAAAATCCTTCGAGGATTTGTGTATAAATTTGGGAATCCCGTGTGCGGTTCTTGTTTTTATGTATTACTTTTCCACTCATACTGGCCGCACTGGCCAAGAGCCCTCTAACTGGAAAGGATGGACTTTCTTGAGGAGTCGTCCTAAGCGCAAGCTTTTTTCCCTTTTTACTGAATCTTTTAAGAGGTTCAAAAGTAATTATTTTCGAGTTTGTGCTAAACCCGGCCAACAACCTTTTTTCCTCCAAGGGGCGGAGTCCGCCGGGGTAAAGTGGAAGTTCCCGCTTTACTGGACCCGTGCCCATCATGAATTTCAACCCACTTTCTACCATCGCGACGAGACGGGGTTGTTGGATGCGGATGCTTATTCGGTCATCCAGATCGATGCCTTCTGAGAGAGTCAGGGTTTTTGCGACATTCCTCCTACTGCTTACCACTGTTAGTCTGAATTTTGGAGTATGTTGTACTACTTTTCTATTGCCTGTGTTAACTGTTTGCTTTGTTTTGCAGGCATTGAAATGGAAGACCAAACCGGCGACATAAGATCTTGGTCCCGTAAGACTTCCAGCGCCCCAAAGCCGGCCTCTGGTGCCCATGAAGTTCCTCCCTTCTTCACAAAGCTCAAGAAGAGGAAGGTGACAAAGTCGGCCTCGGGAACGGCCGTGGTACCGATGGTCCCAGCTGCTCCCATCCCAGCTCCTTCTACCGGCGCCGTTGGTGGCCCTTCTTCTCCCGCTGCCCCTGCCACTGATCCTCCGGCCACGGAGCCCTCTACGGCCATGCTCCCAGAAGCCCTGAAGTTGGAGCTCGACCATTCATGGGAAAGGGGGACTGAAGAGCTCTTTCCTTTTGTCCGGGCTCCCAAGCGCTTTGCTGATTCGACCCTGCTTTCTAACGACGATATCCAGCAGCTCCAACAAATGTAGCTGCATACCTATCAGACTGCCTCTCTTGTTCACAGTCTAGTCGCTTTGAAGGCTAGATACAACAGGAGTCAAGAGGAGTTAGCTGCCGCCCACACCAAGACCCAGAAAGCCGAGGAAGAGTTGGCTACCGCTCGAACCGAGACTTAGAAAGCCATGGAAGAGTTGCGGCTTGCCCGAGCAGAGTTCGAGCGCGATCTTCAGGCGGCCCGCTTCGAGACTCAGCAGGCCCTTACCAAAGCCGCCTTCATGACTGAGAACCAAAACGAGGTGAAAACCATGTTTGAGGGGGCCCAGGCGGAGGCCAAGAGAGCTGAGTCCAAATTTTTGGGCACGGAGAAGGAGGCGACCGTGCTGCGGGAGGCGATGCTATCTGTGGTCGAGGACTCTTTCAACAATGCCCTGGCACAGGTCCGATGCCTCAATGCTGGGATCACTCTAAATAGTGAAGGATTGCACTTTCAATCATTTGTTCATGATGGTGTCGTCGTTCCCTACTTCGAACAAGATGATTCCATTGTCGAGGCCGAGGACGTACCCGAGGTCGGAGCTGAAGAGACCTCGGCTCCCGCAAGCGGGGTTTGAAGGGCCGGGATGCCAGTTTATTATGTATTTCTCCGTCTTTTCATAGTCTTTGAACAATTTTTATTTTTACATAATTGAAGTACAATTGCTTCCTATAATGGCGTTCTTTTTTAGAACTATTTTTGTATGCACATTTAAATATTCATTTGGCTCCAACGGCCAAGTATAATATCGTCCGAATTACGCGATGGTTTTCGGTTCTCATTTTTCATCCCAAGTTATCGTTGGTGCATCACGGCCGCTGTGGACCGTGCCAACCTGATCAGGGTTTGGAAACACCTCGGATCCACATGGGACGGTACATATAAAAATATCGTTTAAAAGGACTTCGTCAATGTATGACTTATAAATATCAAGATATCGTTTCAAAAGAAACTGTCAATTTATGACTTGTTTATTCATAAATATCAACTTTATTTGCTTCTACGATCCCGATGAAAGAGATTACGTGAAGTGAGGGTGTCAAAACAGTTGGCCATCACTCCTCTCAACTAACGGGAAACACATAGATAATAAAACTAACATCTCATGTTTATTAACAATTAACTATAATATGTCTTCAGTTTGTCGGCATTCCACGTGCGCTTGATTGCCTTCTTATCCAGTGTCTCTAGTATGTATGCCCCCTGGCTGAGATTCAGAGCAACTCGGTATGGTCCTTCCCAGTTGGCTGCCAGCTTCCCATCCTGAGCGTTTTTGTTGCCAATGTCGGCCTCCATGAAACCAAGTCACCTTCCTCGAAGGTTCTTGGTCTGACCTTCTTGTTGAATCTTCTAGCCACAAGCTGTTTTGCGGCTATATCCCGGATGTCCGCTTTAGCTCAGGTTAGTTTATCAACTCAAGTTCGCTGACCAACACCTCATTGTTGGCATCCTCTCCTTCTTTAAGTATGATCTTTCTCCTCCAAGAGGGTTGTCCGATCTCTACCGGTATCATGGCCTCACATCCGTAGGTCATTCTGAATGGGGTTTCCTGAGTAGATGACTGAACCGTGGTCCTATGTGCCCACAAGACATAGTACAACTGCTCTACCCAGTTACTCCCGACGTCGTACATTCGCTTTCTGAGGCCCTCCAGGATAACCTTATTGGCAGCCTCGGCCTGGCCGTTAGATTGCGGATGCTCCACGGAAGCAAAATGATGCTTAATATGAAAGCCGACCATCATCTCTCTGAACTTCTTATCGGTGAACTGAGTTCCGTTATCTGTGACGATCTCGGCTAGGATCACGAATCTGGAAATGATGTTTCTTTCGAAAAACTTCTAGACTCGAGCCGAGGTGATGGTAGCTAATGGTTCTGCTTCTATCCACTTAGTGAAGTAATCAACAGCTACGATGAGCCATTTCAGCTGCCCTTCTGCCGCCTTGAAAGGTCCCAAAAGGTCCAACCCCCATTTGTAAAAGGGCCAGGGGGATGTGATAGTTGTCAGCTCGGATGGGGAAGACTATATTATCCTACCATGCCTCTAGCAGCTCGCATATTTCTTCACATGGTCCTGGGCATCCGTCTTCATAGTCAGCCAAAAATAGCCCGCCCGAATAGCTTTTACTGCCAAAGCCTTAGCTCTCATGTGCTGGCCGTTGATGCCCTCATGTATCTCGACCAGTATGTATTCCGCCTGGTTGGGCCAGACACAAAGCAACATAGGGGCATGTGGGCCTTTGTGATACAGCTCACCTTCCTGGGTGGTATATAGGGTGGCATCTCGGATTAGTTTCTTAGCTTCTGCCTCATCATCCGGGATTACTCCTTGCACCAAGTATTTAATTATAGGCTGTCTCCAGTTAGCCATCATCGATATCATCATGATGCAAGTGGGATAAGCCAGCTCCTGTTGGACAACTGTTCTATGATTGCATGTGCCCTTAGTACTTGCTAGCTTAGACAATATATCGGCCCTCATGTTTTCTTCTCTGGGAATGTGGGAGATGATGACTTCATCGAACTCGGCAATGATCTTCCTGACCCGAGCCAAGTATTTGATCAGCAAGGGTCATTTGGCCTGGTATCTTCCCTCAATCTGGGCCGCGACGAGCTGGGAATCTGTGAAAAATTTTACCTTCTGGACTCCTTGTTCCCTGGCTGAAGCCAGTCCGGCTATTAAGGCCTCGTACTCGGCCTGATTATTTGACGTTGGGAAGTTGAGCCGCAAAGATTGCTCAACTGATACTCCCTGTGGGCTTTCTATTATGATTCCAGCTCTGCTTCCCTTTGCATTGAACGATCCATCCACGTAAAGTGTCCAGGGTTCCTCACTGGTCGATGTCGACTGGGTGAGCTCAACCAGGAAGTCGGCCAAAGCCTGAGACATGATCGCGTGTCGGGTTTCATATTTTAAATCGAACTCAGACAACTGTATTGCCCAGTTCATCATTCTCCCTGCCAAATCCGGTTTGTGCAGGATTTGCTGAATTGACTGGTTATTACGTACTATGACGGTGTGAGCTTGGAAGTTATAATGACCCTGAAGCCTGGCGCGGCTGGCGCGAGGTTCAGCGCGGTCAGCGCTAGGGTTCTTCAGCAGGAAACCATGTCTGAGGTGTGGCGCGAGTAGCGCCGTGTTTGGCACGATTAGCGCCATAGTTTCTGGAGGGTGGCGCCAGTAGCGCCAAGGTGACGCGGGTAGCGCCACAAGTCCCCCAGAAAACCAGTTTTCTCTGGTTTGTGGCGCGAGTAGCGCCGTATATGGCACGAGTGGCGCCAAGGTTCTGGAAGCCAGCGCGGATAGCGCCATGGTTGGCGCGAGTGGCGCCGGAAGTGCCCTGGAAACCCCTTTTTCTCTGGATTCTAGCGTGATCAGCACCATATGTGGCGCGGTCAGCGCCACAGGTTCAGGTAGGCTTAGCGCGATTAGCGTCAGAGGTGGCGCGATCAGCGCGAGACCTCTGACGGAGCAGGTATAAAAGGCAAATCGCGTTTTTGGAAGATAAAACCTTGCTTCTTCTTCCTCTGAGCGACCTGCAGCCATTGTTGAAGCTCCAAGCTTCATTTCTTCACCATAGTTCATCAAAACAAGTCCCTTAAACACCATTCTTGTTGGAAACCACTTGGTGAGCCTAAATCCTTCATCAATTCTCATTGAAAACCCCCAAATCAAAGAATCCCTTTCTCAAGGGAAGTTCATAGTACTCGAGTTCGGCGAGGAACGGCGGCGATTCGTGGGTACCCATGCTAGGGAGAGTCATCCTTGGGCCTTCCTTGTCGTCATTGAGGTAAGAAACTCGAGATTCACCGTTTGATTTGTGAGTTGGGGTTTTGGGTGAATAGTGACCCACTTGTGATAGAGCTAGTATTAGCCTTGGGTCCTTTAGAAACATGTGTTTAGAATGTTATGAGGATGAATGATTAGCTCTCAAATGTTAGTTTGGTGAACTTTGATTCTTGGCTCTATGTAATGCATGTTTAGTAGTATGCTGAGTTGCTTGGCTATGTTATGACGTGCAAGATCCTTGATGTATGATTTTGATGTGCTTCGGAGGCTGTTGGAACGGTGTCTTGTGTGTGAAAAAACCGTTCAAGCCATATGTGTATCCTTAAGCCTTTGGTCTGTATAGAGCTTTGAGCTCTTAATGTCGACTTTTACCGATATCTTGTGAAGACACCAGTGCTTTGGCTAGGCCAAGCTAGACCACTGAGGGTCTATATGTGGTATATAATTGGTTGGACTCTGATAAACCTTAAGTTAGAGGACTTGTGGTTTTGGAAAGGACTGAGGTTCCTTTCATTGAGACGGTTGAGAACCGTGTTATATGCTTGTGCTTGTATGAATGCTGGATAATTGATATATGCTTATGCCTTGTATAGGGCGTGACACCGCGGGTGTCAGTGGCGTAGGCCACAGAGCAAGGGAAGAACTGCAGAGCTCCGCTTTGCCAGGTAAGTTCTTGGTCCCTTGGGGATGTTTCCCACTTGCTTGTGCTCCACCATACTCCGAGGGAGTGATGGTAGCATTCATGATACATGCATTGATGGTTGTTGCATTACTCATAATGATATGTATGCATGTATCTATGCTTGTTCGTGTATGATACCTGTTGATAGATCTTCTGGCCAGTTAGATAGATATGGACCTCCCTAGGAGTAGAGCGCACCTCCTAGTTTGGTTTGCTCATGGTTGATGAGATCCCAGGGTGATGATGATCCCTTAAGACCAAGAGATAGGTGTGTCCCGTTGCGGTTGATTGCCTATTCTCGGACGTACCATATACGTGCGTCCATGCGTAAGAGGTAGCTCCCGATGGGATGGCACAGGTGTGAACTCCGGTTTCACACTGAGGTTTGGTGTTGATTGGATCCACCTTACATTAGAGCTAGATGACTTGCTTGTATTATTATGAGGGCCGAGAGGCCAATATGTTGTGATGCCTGATGACTTGTGTCATGGAAAGTGAGCCAGGGTGGAGGAGATGCCTCCAAGGACCCTGAGCTTACTGAGATGTTTATCTCACCCCGTGTGGGGCTTATGTGGTTTCAAGTGACGCTTCTGGCAGAGAGGAGCGGTCTCAGGACAGGAGGCCCCAGTAGAGACGGTACCTGCTTGGCTGTGAGGCAGCTTGAGGAGAGCTTGGTGGCTCAGTCTTTTGATGATGTTTTGTACCCCTGTAGAGGGAAGATGTGTGGTGCACACATGTAGTTTTTTGATATGTATATTGTATATGCCCTCGTGTGAGGAAGGATCTTCGAGATCAAAAGCACTCGGATTCTTATTCTTTTGTATAGACACTTCGAGTGTCAGATGATGTAATTGTACATAACCAGATATGTTATGTTATGATGTTTCCTCCTGTTTATATCTGTTGAGATATTTGTATACATCTACCTATGGTTACGTTTTGTGTGATCTGGATCAGCAGGGGCTTGTGTTGTTTTGAGATGAGATGTTTATATCCCACACATAATGTAATCAAGAAATATGGTCTTCGATTATGCTTCCGCAAGAGTTTTAATCAAAGTAATTAAGCGCTAATCTGATATAATCACAATGATAATACACCGGGTGCACACGGGGTGTTACAGAAGTATGGACGCAGCCTTTTAGCCGCCACCAGAAGTGCAAACGCCACCTTCTCCAGCTTTTGATATCTCAACTCCAAACAGTTCATGGCCCGGCTTACGAAGTACATGGGCAGTTGGATCTTGCCGGTTTCTCTGACCATCACGGCATTCACCTCCTCCTCGCCTACCGACAGGTACAATATCAGTGTCTCACCGGGTTCTGGCTTGGACAACACCGGAGGGGAGGCGAGGCACTTCTTGATCTCCTGAAAGGTGTAACGCCCCCTTCATCCCGAGGGTCATTACCAAACAGAAGCACAACACATAAATGATTAATCAGAGTTATAAGCAGTTTGGAAGCACATAAATAAGAGTGACATCAACAAATGTCCTCATACACTGTACATATCATATGGTGGATATACATAATCTGTTTAGGTACAAAACTGTACAACTAACCCCTCAGGGTATAA
>PYAF01004301.1:8364-81379 GCA_007407185.1 Glycine tomentella | reverse complement strand
CATATGGCTCAGAACAACCTCCTGACTACATCTCTCTAAAGAACCTAAGCCTAATTCCAGCCCTATCACCAATTGGTCACTATTCATCCAATCTCCCATTCCACAAATTAAACGGTTAAAACATGAGTTTCTTACCTCAGATCAATAGAGAAAGGCTGGAGAAGTCTTTCTCCTATCTCTGGCGTCCTGGAACCAGCTCATTTCCCCTCCAAAGCTCACCCTCTGAAGAAACTCAATGAAATGAGAGTTATCTCACAAACTAGGCTGAAATTGGCTTCTATTTGGTTCAATCTAAGTTTAAAAGTGATTAGGAGGTGTTTTATGGGATTATGATGGAAGTTTGAAGCTCCTAGGATGCACTAATGGCGGTCTGGACTCAGGGAGGAAGAGGAACAGTGGTTTCCCTTCAAAAACGTAAAAATTGCCTTTTATAGGCCCTCAGCTCGTGCTCCCACGCTACCAGCATGGCATTCCAGCAGAAAATGGCTTTCTGGAGCACTTCCCACGCTATCAGCGTGGCTCCCACACTACTGGCGTGGCTTGCCAGCAGAAAATGATTTTCTGGAGCACTTCTCACGCTACTGGCGTGGCTCCCACGCTATTGGCTTGGGATTTTTTTTTTTAAAGATTAGGTTATTATAGATAACATATTAATAGTTTTACAATCTTTACAAGTACATATTTCTGGACCTAAACAACAATTATCTTCTTCCAAACTTCTGGATTTATTACTACTAGTTTCTTCATCTAATTGGTATATTATATTTTCTTCAGACTCTGATCCTAATTCTGTAGAAGAATCTTCTAGTTCAGAGTTTAAAACAACTTTCATTAATTCTTGCTTAATATTTTCATCTATATCTAATTCATTAGTTTTTTGTTGAACCATATATTTATTAGCAAAATGCCCTGGTTTTCCACATTTCCAGCAAACATTTTTCCTCTTATGTATCTTTTTATAATTCTTCTTATAGGTCTTTGTATAATTTTTATTGTTATATGACTGAGGTTCATATTTATTATTAGTTTTCTTATAATACATTTTCTTAGAGTAATTCTTATTTTCTTTTATAAACCTATTCCTTTTTTTATTTTGAGCACTAGGAGCCCTAATTATTTCTATACCATATTTGTGACAAAAAGTTCCTAATTCTCTTCTATTAGTCAAACTTTCCTTTCTTATTTTATTTTGGAGCTTAAAGTATGTACACACCTGTATTCCTGTTTCTACTATAATATTATGTATTTGTCCAAACGTTAATTTCTCATAAGGTATAGGATTCTGAAAATGTCTCTCTAAATTTATCCTAACCTTTTCTGCAAAAAGTTTAGGTAATCCTGATATAAATTTTCCTTTCCAATATCCTGCATATCCATCTTCTCTTAATGTTATTTTAGAGAAAAATGTATCTTTATACCATCTATAATCAGATATGGTTGGACAATATAACTTGTTTAGTTAACTAGCTATTCTTTCTTTAAATATATTAGGATCTCCTATAAAATTTTGAATTATAGTAAAAATAAGGGTTGATACAGCATCTTATTCTTGAGTTTCTTGTTTTATACTATTTAATATCATATTTCTATCATCATCTGTGCATAAATTATCCCACCAACCTTTAAGTTGGCCTGTAAATCCTTGAATATTGCTACGACTGTATTTCTATCTGTAATACCTTTAGTTTTATATGTCGTTGCTACCATATTCATTTGACAAGTTAAATCTAAGATTCGTTGTTCACTCATTCCATCTATATTCCATTCTGCAATCTACGTTCCTGAATAGACATTCTGACGCATATCTCCTCTTTCTTCAAATTGTACATCTGCAGGGGATGGCCTAGAATAATAATTTCTAAGTTTAGGGTAATAATGTGATCCTTTTTTTAATTTATTCACTTCTAAATCATTTCTTTATAAAGTATTAATTGAAATCTTTTCTATGCCAAATTTTTCTAAATTTTTCCTTATTTCTTCTATTTTAATATCTGTATTATTTCCTAATCTTATAAAGTCTAAATCTTTTTTAGATACATTTATAATTTTATAGATTGGCTTATCTAATGTCTTTTTTATTAATTTATTTTCAGAACTACTTTCTTTTTGAGAATTATTTTCTATTCTAGTTAAATGAATAGAAATAGTATTTAACATAACATAAGAATAATTTAATTGGTGATATAATTTTCTAATGTCTTTTATTTCTATCTGTTCTTACCAAAATCTGGAAATTCCACGTGTAGGCTTGATGTGGCCTTAGTGGATCCCAAATTCCGTGGCGCCGGAGCTTGGGTAGGCTTTGCTCAGAGGAGGGACCTGCAAAACAAGGGAAAAACACTCTGATGCTCAAGTAAGTACATTAAATTTGTAAGGATGACCAAGTGTGAGGACTCGGCCTAAGATATAGAGAATGAGAGACTTGAGTAATGCATTCAAGTATCAGATATAAGAGAATATGTAGAGTGAATCCGGAGTGGATTGGAAGTGAGAATGAAGTGAGGGCTGTATTTATAGTATGGAGTGGGCCTTGGACCATTGCTTATAGATAGTCTGTTGATAAGATAATAATAACAGATAATAGCAGGCAGTTATCTTAATTTGAATAAGAGATAATGTGTACCTTATTGATATATTGTTACTTGTAGATAAGTAACAATTAATAGATAACTTGTTGAGATATGATAAGATAAGGTGGTTTACACTTATTTGAATATCCTTGCATATAGATAGGCAGTTAACAAGGAGAAAATGATGCCGATGTCCATGCTCCTGTAGAGGGTCGACGTCTGTGCTCCTGTAGCGATGTTGACAAGGAATCCGGACATTGTGTCTGGGCTGGCACCTGGAGGCTGAATAAGCGCCTACTAATGAGGCAATGCTGACATGGAGGGTGGCCACGTGTACATTGACATTTATGAGGTAGCCACGTGTCATTTTACTATTTTGGACTGTACATAAGCCTCCCAACCTCTGAGCCAATTTATGGGCGAAAGAGGGTGAAAGAGCATAAAAGCAATGTGTCCGGTGTCATAGTAAATCTGTCAGCCTCCGAGGGTGGACATGAAGTGTCGAGGTTGATGTCTTCAAAGGTCGACCAAAACTTTAATTTTTTATTTTGGATTTACAAACCTGTATGTGGACAATAGAGTCTATGGAGGGAAGGCAAGGACTTCTCAATATATATATTTTTTGACTTTATTAGATAAGCCTGACTTGGGCAGGTAGATGAGATGTGGGTGATGATGGTTTTTCTGCCAATTTGTGACTGTCTGATGTGATCTTTGGAAATGTACTGAGTCCCCTCATAAATATTGACAGTCGTGTGCCGCCCACGCTCTTTACCCACGCACACATGTCACTCTAGGAGAGGCCACGTTTTATTGGGATCATGCGTTGTGGGAGGAATCATGCGGTAGTGGAAGTGGAAACAGTTCAGTCACGACACGTGCTTCTAGGAGACGTTTCGCACTCCCGCCCAAGTAACCGTCAGGTTTCCCTTTGTTTTAAATCGCAGTGATTCCGCCATTACCATCTCCATCTGCGTCCTTGCTCTCTGAACTCCTTCTTCAATCTTCTTCTTCCTAAACTGTGAAACTTCTTTTTTTCTGAAAATGTCTGAGTCGTCCATTTCTGATTCTGTCTTGGGCATGGGGGATAGCGATTCTGGTGGCTCTGTGGAGCAGCACATTATGCGCGATGTGATCTCCATTGGAGATTCCTCTGAGGAGGATGTTCATGGAGGAAATTCTGAAGGGTCTCTTTCTTCTAGGCGAAGGATGAGGCAAAACAATATCGGAGGAGTTGGAGCTTCTCCTCACGCACACCACGGTTCCTGTGTTAGGTCGTCATCAACGATTCTAGCCATCTACACCAAAGGAGATGTTTTGCAGAAAGTCTTTGTCCCAATGAGGGAGATAAAAGTGCAGAAGCTCGTCCTCAATATCTCTGTTGGGGCAGATGGGAATCCTATCATCATCACTCAGTGGAGATCGCCTCATCAGAGCCAGGTGGAGATCATCTTACTAGAGATAGGCAAAGATCATCTCACCAAAGTCGAGAGGAGATCGTCTCACAAGAGCCACCAAGGCATAGGAGTAGACTAGAGACTTGAAGGATGATAGTGAACGGACATACTCTAGATAGAGTTTTTGACGAAAAGGAAGATGACAAAACCAGAGTGTGGGTTACCATCTTTATGTTTCTTTTGTTTTTGCTTTTTAGCCGTGAAGACTTTTGTAAAGCTTTTAACAAATTAATGAAAAATATGCTCCTTTTGCTTCGATTCTTCTGCGTCTTCTTTACTTGTACAATTTCTTCAATTATTTGCTTGTGTTGGTAACCCCGTAATTTGCTTAACTGTGTGTTGTTCAATCTTGAGATTCTATGACTGAAAACGCCCCAAACTGTTTGTTGAGGCTTGAGAGCCATTGAACTGTCAAAAAGATAACTCAGATTTGTAGCATCAAGCTTGATCTTTGAACTGTTGTCGGTTTCCTGCGTTCGAAAATGACTATGCTTATAGTCTTGCTTGTCGAGGCTCCCGATTCCAATGCGTGCTAAGATTGCATCTTAGACTTTAGAAATGTCGAGGGTTGACCATAGACTTTAAGATTGTTTCTTGAATCTGTACTGTTGAGGATAGACTTTTTGTCAAGGTTCCCACCATATGCACCAAGTGATGATGATATGTCGAGGGTGGTCTTTAGACAATTATCCTGCAAAATAGAAATATCCTATGGTACTGTATGTCGAGGTTCCATAGAAGTTAGAGTACCCAGAGTATTTTCTAGGTTTTTCATGCCAAGATGAACTTGGATGTTTATATGCCAACAATGTTTCTTTATGGCTCATATTCCTGCATTAATAGAAGTTGTGAGCTCTGAAATCATCGTAATAAAGCATTTAGTACCTCGTGTTTCCTTAATAGAAAAGTTGATGAAAACGAGGTTGACTGCAAATTAACCTCGAGTTTTGAGAGTTATGGGTTATCAAGAATTGTTGATAACTATGCGGATCAATGGTATGGTTTTCTACATCAGGATTCCATATTGTAGATTGATACCAAGAGAGCATGCTTGGTTTTTGAAAGACCCTGGGTAGGTCCTGGTCTTTGTGCCAAGCATATATCTTGGTCCTTATGTTCCTGAGAACGTATATTCCTGCAGGGGAGAGATATGACAAGGATAACATATGTTGAGGGTAGACATAGTTGTACCTTATGTTTGTCAAGTCTGATACCAGTGGAGTTGTCCATGCTGGGTTTTGTTAGGATTCATCAAGACATGGTCTTGGGTTTGCTGAGAGCATACCAGTGGTGCGTCCACCCTGGATTTTTAGAGGTTGATCGAAGCTCTTAGGAGTTATGAACCTTGACAGTCTACCTTAGCTCGGATTTTATAAACCTGTAAATGACTAAGAACAGATTCCTGGATTGCTGAGATGGATCCCGGACTTATCAAGGCCAACCAATTATATGGGATTATGAACCTTCTCCCAAGGGCGGACCTTGGGTCTTCATGCCAAGATGGATCTTGGACTTGATAAGGTCAACCAGTTGGATGGAATTATTAACCTTCTTCCAAGGACGGACCTTGGGTCTTCGGTCGACCAACGCTCTAGTCTTACGAACCTTGACAGGTCTGCGTAGTTTGGTCGAATCACCGAGGTGGATCCCGGACCAAGGACAGACCTTGGAATTTCATGCCGACCAATGCTCTAGTCTTACGAACCTTGACGGTTTTGCGTAGTTTGGTTGGATCACCGAGGCGGACCCCAGACCAAGGATGGACCTTGGAATTTTAGGCCGACCAACGCTCTAGTCTTACGAACCTTGACGGTTCTGCGTAGTTTGGTCGGATCACCAAGGCGAACCCTGGACCAAGGATGGACCTTCGAATTTTAGGCTGACCAACGCTCTAGTCTTATGAACCTTGACGGTTCTGCGTAGTTTGGTCGGATCACCGAGGCG
This sequence comes from Glycine tomentella, assembly GCA_007407185.1. NCBI lineage: Eukaryota > Viridiplantae > Streptophyta > Magnoliopsida > Fabales > Fabaceae > Glycine > Glycine tomentella. The sequence goes on along the minus strand of PYAF01004301.1, from coordinate 75,408 downwards.
GACCCCGGACCAAGGATGGACCTTGGAATTTTAGGCCGACCAACGCTCTAGTCTTGCGAACCTTGACGGTTCTGCGTAGTTTGGTCGAATCACCGAGGCGGACCCCGGACAAAGGACGGATCTTAGAATTTTAGGTCGACCAACGCTCTAGTCTTACGAACCTTGATGGTTCTGCGTAGTTTGGTCGGATCACCGAGGCGGACCCCGGACCAAGGACAGACCCTGGGATTTTGCTAGAGGTCCAACTAGGGAAACCCTAGAATTTTACGAACCTTTAGAGAGTACCAGGACGCGTCCGCCCTGGGTTTTAATAAGACTTGCCAAGGACGACCCCTGGTCAAGTACCAAGACATGGTCTTGGGTTTTTGTCGAGGATGGACCTGGGAGAACACTCAAGTAATATCGTCAAACATCCTGAAATATTGACATAAGTAAAAGATAAGAGGTATATGTTTTATTAATAGAGTTTTTAATACACATATATTTCCTCCGTTTATTCCTCGGATGGGCCTCATTAAAACCTTTACAAGTAAAAACCCAGTGGGAAAAAAGGACTTGAAATAGGAAAAAGAGTACGTCATCCGGTATTGAGCTTCCTAGCTGAAATAAAACTTCAAGTGGGTGGCATTCCAAGTTCTTGGAATGTCTTTGCCACTGAATTCCTACAATTTGTAGGCGCCGTTGTCCAGGCTTGTAGCAACTCTGAACGGGCCTTCCCAATTTGGTCTAAGCTTGCCTGCACGGGGATCCTTTCTAGCTTCCCCTCCGACACGCCAGACTAGGTCGCCTGGCTGGAAAGTTCAGGGCTGCACTTTGGAGTTATATCTTCGTGTCATGCGGAGCTTGGCCGCTTCCTCTTTAACTTTGGCTATGTCTCGAAGTTCTTCACTGGTTTCCAGCTCAACCCTCATATTGTCCTTGTTGCACTGTTCCTGAAAAAGCATCCTTCTAGTTGAAGGTTCCCCTAACTCGACAGGGATCATGGCGTCAGTACCATATGTCAGGCGGAAAGGAGTTTCCTTTGTAGTGCTTTGAGGTGTACAGTGATATGCCCAGAGTATGCTGGGTAGTTCCTCCCTCCAGAGCCTTTTGGACTTGTCAAGTCTAGTACGAAGGGCTTTAAGAATAACTCTATTTGCCGCTTCTACTTGACCATTGGTCTGGGGGTGTTCAACAGAAGTGACCAAGTGTTTAATACCTAGTATTGTGAGGAAGTCTTCATAGGTTTGTGCTTTAAACTGTGTTCCGTTGTTAGTGACGATAGCATAGGGTAAACCGTACCTGCATATAAGATTTTTCCAAATGAAGCTTTCCACCTCACTGGCAGTTATCTCCCGAAGTGGCTTTGCTTCGATCCACTTAGTGAAGTAGTCGATGGCCACTAACAAAAACTTGGTCATCCCGGGAGCTTTAGGGAATGGTCCCAGGATGTCCATGCCCCACATAGCAAAAGGCCAAGGAGAAGAGATGGTATGAAGGTTATCAGGGGGAATCTGCGGGATATCTGCAAATTCCTGACACCTTTTGCATCTGCGTGCAAAGTTGCAAGCGTCCGTCCTGAGTGTTGGCCAGTAGTACCCTGCCCGTACTACCTTGGTGGCTAGAGATCGTCCCCCTGTATGGATTCCGCATATTCCTTCATGGAGTTCTCTCAGGACATAGTCGGCCTGTGAGCTGTCCAGACACTTGTGTAGAGGCGCCGTCAGCCCTCTTTTAAATAACTCATTGTGAATGATGACATAGTAGTTGGCTTTTCGCTTCAGTTGTCGGACTTCATTTTCATCTGCTGGAAGTATTCCCCTTAGGAGAAAGTCTCTATAAGGGGTCATCCAAGTGGGCTCCTATATTTCAACGGCCATTGTCACTGAGGCGTCAATGGTGGGTTTCTGGAGTGTTTCTTGGATGATTGTCTTGAGGTGCCCGATCTTCTTGGTGCTGGCCAGCTTGGACAACAAGTCAGCCCTGGTGTTACTCTCTCGAGGTATGTGATACATCTAAAAACACTCGAAGCTGTCTATAAGTATTTTAGCCAGATGATAATACTGGAGGAGTATAGCTTCCTTTATTTGATATTTGTCGGCTATCTGTCCCTGGACGACCTGTGAGTCGGAGTAGCATCTCAGGTAAAGGGCCTCGACTTCCTTAGCGAGTTTGAGTCCTGCAATGAGTGCCTCATACTCGGCTTGATTGTTGGAAGCCTTGAAGTTGAGCTTAAGGGCTTGTTCCAGCGAGATGTTGTCAGGTCCTTCGAGTATGATGCCTGCTCCGCTTCCTTGTATATTGGATGCTCCATCCACGTAAAGGTTCCACCAGTCTGGGGTGGATTCTTCTTTCCCAGCAAACTCTGCTAGGAAGTCTGCCATGAATTGTGCCTTTATGGGACCACGTGGTTCATATCGAATGTCAAATTCTGACAGTTCAACTGACCATGCTACCATTCGGCCTGCCAGTTCTGGTTTCCTTAGTACCTGTTTAATAGGATAATTAGTTTTGACTATTACTTGGTGACTATGGAAATATTGTCGGAGGCGTCTGGCTGAGGTAATCAATGCCAAAGCTATCTTTTCGATCCTTTGGTAGCGCTTCTCGGCATCATGTAGCATATGGCTGGTGAAATAAATAAGAAGTTGGTGCTTCCCTTCTTCTTGGACGAGCGCTGAGCTGACAGCATCATCTGTTGCCGAGAGGTACAAGAGCAATGGTACATCATGCCGAGGTCGACTCAAGATAGGTGGTGCAGCAATTGTCTTCTTAAACGTCATGAAAGCCTGCTCACAGGTGTCATCCCAGCAGAATGACGTTGTCTTGGTGAGCAGCCTATAAAAGGGTTTTGCTTTCTCAGCGAGCTTTGGGAGGAATCGGGACAGCATGGCTAGTCTTCCATTTAGCTTTCGAACTTCATTGACACTAGTTAGGCTACGCATTTGCAAAATGGCTGAGCATTTGTCCGGGTTGGCTTCAATACCTCGGTGTGTAATCATAAAGCCGAGGAATTTGCTGCCACCTACTCCAAATGTGCACTTCTCAGGATTGAGGCGCATGTTATATTTCTGAACCTCCTCGAATACCTCTTCCAGATTCGCTACATGTTGGACTACACTCTGATATTTGACAACCATATCGTCCACATAAACCTCGACGTTGCGTCCGATCTACTTTCTGAAAACTCGGTCCATCATTCGCTGGTTTGTGGCCCCTGCGTTTTTGAGACCAAAGGGCATGATCATGTAATAGTAGTTGGCATCTTTGGTGATGAAGGCAGTCTTCTCTTCATCTAGAGCGTGCATTCTGATCTGATTATAGCCAGAATATGCGTCCAGGAAGCTTAGGATGTGGAACCCAGATGCCCCATCGAAAAGTCTATCAATGTTGGGTAGTGGGTACGCGTCCTTGGGACATGCTTTATTGAGATCTGTAAAGTCTGTGCACATGCGCCATTTACCACTAGCTTTTTTAACCATGACAACATTGGCGAGCCATGTGGAATATCTGACTTCTTTGATGAAGTTGGCCTTGAGCAATTTGTCAATTTCTTCTTTGACTGCCTTTCGCCGTTCTTCTCCCATGTTTCGCTTTTTCTGTGCAATGGGCTTGGCCTGTGGACATATTGTTAGCTTGTGACATATGACACTAGGGCCAATGCCAGGCATCTCAGATGGTTGCCAAGCAAATAGTGATGCATTTTTATGGAGCACATCAGCTATATGCTTGTATTCATGCTGGTGAGCCCTTTGCTAAGCTGCGTACATTGTCCGGGTTTGGGCCCGAGTTGCAGCTTAACTAGCTCTTCGATTGATTTTGGTCCTTTGTCGATATTGTCATCGCGTGGATCCACATCGAAGGCTTGATCATTGCGAGCTACAAATACTGTCAGTGCAAAAGGAATAAAATTTCTATCGATATTCATTACCTGGGTGGTACCCCCCGAAGTGGTACGATGTCTGACCGGCTGTCTGTTGGGAGGATATGGTGCCACTTTAAGGCTTTCGACGTAGCACTGTCTAGCTTGCTTTTGGTCTGCCTTTACGGTGACAATTTCTCCAGTCACGGTAGGAAACTTCATCTTCAAGTGAGGGGTAGAGACGATATCCCCCAACTCATTTAATGTCTTCCTACTTATCAGGACAAGGTAAGATGTATCAACATCTACAATGTTATACCTGATTGTGAAACTTCTGGATAGCAAACATTGACCGAAGGTGGTCATTAGGTCAACGTATCCCAGGGTGTCGACTCTCTCTCCTGCAAAGCCTAGGAGAGGTTCTGAACAAGGCTGTATGGCTGATGATAAAATCTCCAGCTTTTGAAAGGTCTTCAAGTATAAAACATCAGCTGAGCTGCCTGGTCAATGAGCACCTTTGTCACCTTGAAGTTGGCAATAATGAGGGACACAACCATAGGGTCATCTTGATGGACGGGGTTGATCCCTTCAAAGTTAGCGTCCGTAAAAGTGATAGGAGGCAAACTCCGCATCAGAAGATTATTGACGGAATTGATGTCAATATCTCTGATGGAGTGCAGGTGCCTTTTATGAGACTGACTGGACGATCCTCCATAGGAGAAGCCCTCTGCGATGGTGTGGATTACACCACGAATGTGTTGATTGGGATCTTCTCCTTGTTGACGAGGGGGTTGACGTTCACGTTCAGGTTGCGGTGGTCTTTGCCGCCCTCTGTCTTCTGCATCATCTCTGCGTCTGTTGTTGTTCCTCAAGCGATCTTCTCGTCGCTCCTCTTATCTATGTACTTGAGGGGGATTATCAGGTCTTTTTACAAACCTTGATAAGGGTCCTGCTTGGATAAGTTCTTCGATCTTATCCTTTAAGGCGACGCAATCCTCAGTACTGTGACCAGTGCCGCGATGATACCTGCAATACTTGTTAGGGTGTCCTCCTATTTTTGAAGGAGCGGGTAGTGTTACCTGGACTTCAGTATTTAATGTTTCATCCATGATCATAGCTTGATTGACCGTCAGGGGAGTGTATCTCTCGAACCTGGGTCCTTTGGGGATAAGTTATGGCTTATATGGCGTGTGCTTCTTATTATTCCTCTGGGGGTCGACAGATGCTTCGTGTTTCTCGCGCTTTTGTCCTACCTGTCGAACTTCATTGCGGAATTTTGACATTTCTTCCATCTGAATATAACCTTTGGCTTTTTCGCGTATTTCGTCCATGCTAGAAGGAGGTTTCTTGCATAGACTATCCACGAATTTACCAGGTCGTAGGGCTAGCATCGTGGAATGTAGCGCTACCTCAGGATTGAGGTTTCTGATCTGAGAGGCGACATGCGAAAACCATTCCATGAACATACGGAGAGGTTCATTATCAGATTGACGCAATGTCGCCAGTGCAGCAGATGTCAACTTATGAGTCTGGCTGGTGGCATACTGTGCACTGAATCTTTCGACAAGGGTGTCGAAGCTGTCAATGGACTGCTCGGGGAGATTACCATACCATGTTAACGCAGCTCCCTTTAAAGATGTAGGGAATACGCGACATAATATGGCATCATTATTGGTGTAGAGATTTGCCTGCGAAAAGAAGGCATCGAGGTGTTCGTCCGGATCGGTGGTTCCGTCATACCTCTCTAAGTGTAGAGGTTTCCAGCCGAAAGGGATGTCGACTTCCATGATACGGTCGACAAGCGGTTGCGGTGAGTGTTGTGTCTCTCCCTTTGATATCCCTGCATTAAATTACGAATACCTCGAGGGTCGACAGTTTGTCGAGGTTGCGAGGGATGTTGAGGATGTGACTCGCCTTGTGTCTGTTCTTCTCTAGTAGTGTGGGTGTGTTCATCCTCCCGAGGATGTCTTGCTCGGGCTTCATCACGATCATCTTTCAATTTTTGAATTTGTTCCTGGTATTTGCGTTCCATCTCCGCCATGCGGTTTTGGAGTTGCAGTATGATGTCGACATTCATCATGGTAGTTTGCGGAGGGTTAGACGCATCGACAGGAGTGTCGCGTCTAACGCTGGAGCGTGTACTGACCATGGACATATGCTGATGGATGATTTGCTTGAGGTTGCAGGGTAAGTTTTACCTTGGCCCCACGGTGGGCGCCAAATGTTCTTACCAAAATTTGGAAATTCCACGTGTGGGCTTGATGTGGCCTTAGTGGATCCCAAATTATGTGGCGCCGGAGCTTGGGTAGGCTTTGCTCAGAGGAGGGACCTGCAAAACAAAGGAAAAAAACTCTGACGCTCAAGTAAGTACATTAAATTTGTAAGGATGACCAAGTGTGAGGACTCAGCCTAAGATATAGAGAATGAGAGACTTGAGTAATGCATTCAAGTATTAGATATAAGAGAATATGTAGGGTGAATCCGGAGTGGATTGGAAGTGAGAGTGAAGTGAGTAGACAGAACCTGGAGGGTTGTATTTATAGTGTGGAGTGGGCCTTGGGCCATTACTTATAGATAATCTGTTGATAAGATAATAATAAAAGATAATGCAGGTAGTTATCTTAATTTGAATAAGTGATAATGTGTACCTTATTGATATATTGTTACTTGTAGATAAGTAACAATTAGTAGATAACTTGTTGAAATATGATAAGATAAGGTGGTTACACCTATTTGAATATCCTTGCATATAGATAGACAGTTAACGAGGAGAAAATGCTGTTGATGTCCACGCTCCTGTAGAGGGTCGACGTCCGTGCTCTTGTAGCGATGTTGACAAGGAATCCAGACATTGTGTCCGGGCTGGCACCTGGAGGCTGAATAAGCGCCTATTAATGAGCCAATGCTAACATGGAGGGTGGCCACGTGTACATTGACATTTATGAGGTAGCCACATGTCATTTTACTATTTTGGATTGTACACTATCATTTTTCTTCTAACATCTCTTTAAAAGGTGAAGCTTCTATTTCTAAATTAGCAATATTAATTTTTACTCCTTTAGATGGAGGGTATTCTGACTCTATAACTTTATCTTCAGTAGTTTTTCATATAGTTGTATTTTTAGTAATAGGATTAATTATTTTTTCTTTATCAAAAATCCAATCAAAGAAATAAATATTAATTTCATTTTCTTCTAAATAATTATAATAGTTTTGCCTAATCTTATTTCTTTCCTCATCATTATATGTATTAAAAAACCATTGTCTATAATCTTCATTATATTCTACTAAAAAATCTTGTTTGATCCATTCTTTATCAATTTTAAAAGGTTTTATTTCCCTTGTTAAAACATTTAGAACTTGAGATTTTGTTGGAGAATATTGAGGAGAATCATCTTGATATACAGGTTTAGATATCTTTGAATTACTTTTATCTAGTCCAGTTAGATCTAGATCTATGGTTGACCCACTTACTGAGTGTCGTGAGGGTTGTCCTTTATAAATCATAAGTGGCTTATTTATTCTTAATGACTGTGATCTATTCATTCTTAATCTTACATTTGTTCTATCTTCTATAATTTCTCTAATTTGTGTATTATATACCTTAGGAGGTTCTAATACATCTTCTATTTTCCATTCTTCAGGAATATTCTGCATGACTTCATCATGATCTAATCTCCCAGGAACTTGTACTTGTGACTTATGCAGAATTGCTTCTACTAAAATAGTCTCATTTGTATTTGATGATCTTAAAGCTCTAAAATTATAATCTACTTTGGTTACTTTATAATATATTCTATATATTATTTGTACTGGATCTGTCACTCCTTTAACAATATTTTCAGGTGTTTTTACATGCAATTTTATTGCAGTTCCTGTATATTTATTTCTTAAATTCATTGCAAAATTTGGATAGCAATTAAAGAAAGCTGGTCCATCATATAAATTACTTTCTAATATAGCTATTACAGAATCTTTAAATTATATCAATCTTGTATCTCTTAATAGCATTAATATGGGAGTATTTACTCCTAATATATAATTAGTTTTTGTTGCTACTTGTATTAATCCTAAATGGATAAAATTAAATCCCTTTCTTATGTGTTCATCAAATATGTTTTGTTTTAACATATTTATTATTTTATTTTCTTCTGTTCCGAGATAAGTATATTCTACTACATGTATTTCGTCTTTATTTCTTTTTGATGAAAATATACTATGATTTTTATAGACTTCACTTTTTCTTACTATAGGTATAGACAAGTCACGTAATGATCTTTCTATGTCTTCTACTACTATCTTATTATTATCTGATATTCCTATAGATTCTTCCATATTTATTTGTTGTTGAGGAGTTCTTATAGCTATCTGCTTATCTTTATTACTTCTCCCTATTTCACTCATACTTCTAACTATATTAGTCACTCTACTTCTTGTTTGAGTTGATGTTACGGGACCACCTCTTTTCATCTCTAGGCTAAACCAACGGACTTACAACCTTACTATTGTCGAGACCACCTAGGCTCAAGAAGCTGACCAACGTATACACACCTCTTAGTGCTACACTCAACTCTCTCAAGAATAATAACAACCTTTATAGATAGAATTCTTTATGAAATATTGAGAAGAATAAAATATAGGTAGATAACTCTAAAGAATTCTTTAACAATTTATGAACTTAGTGGCTCTGATACCACTAACAACAGCGGAAAGTATGCAAACAGATAATATCATAAACGGAAGATAAAGATGCTTTTGAATAATCAAAAGCTTTATGATATATAATAAAATTATTTTGAAATTCAAAAATTAAACAAATATGTATATTTTCAGAAGAAAACTTATAATTTAAATGAGACTAGATCATTTTAATAAAAACTTACTTAAATATTGTTGCAGGTGGGCAAGTAAGAAGATGATGTGAAGTATCTGAAATGATAGATGATTGAAGAAATATTGAGAAGTAAAAAAAGATAAATATATATATATATATATATATATATATATCATATGCAACAAAATTATGCACATTCAAATAAAAATAAAAATAAAATAATTTTTTAACCAATTTCTTAATAACACTAGTTAATATTCACCTAAACAATGCAGTAGTAAGCTATCTGAGTTTACGTACGCGGGTGGCTCATAGTCATGGATGTATTATTACTTAGAAGATGTTTAGTTTAATTCTAGATTTACTATTGTAAGGACTAAGGAGTGTTTTATCATCCTCGATCAACTAATCTCACAACGATACAAGTACCAATCAGATATATATATATATATATATATATATATATATATATATATATATATATATATATTCATATTCATGTTCGATTTGCTTGGCACGGAGGTTACGGGTGTGAATTTGCAAAAAAAAACTGTTGACTTTATTGAACACAATTTGGATTCATATCCTTCTTTATTTTTTCAAATTAAAGAAGACAAAATAGAAGAGTTGAGAGAAAAAATCTAAATTGAAGATAAACTGAAAAGGGCGAAGTTATAAATATTTTCTTTACTTTTTTTATAAGTAAAATTCGTTTTAGTTTTTATCTTTTAAAAAAATATTTTAGTTTTTTCTGAACTTCAACTTGAGTTAATATTGTCCTTTTGTCCATTAGAAACTAATGAAATTAATATTTTATATTTTAAAATAATTAATTTTAATGTAACGACGGTGTAACAATATTGCCACCATAATAATTTCAATCCATTAAATTTTAAAAAATTTAATAGATTTTAACAAGCAAACTAAACTAAACTAACCCTAAAAATCATTTGTAGTAGTACGAAACTGTTTAAGTAGCGGGGAGAAGGGGGTGGGACACAACCATTGCACAACAATCATCCTGGTTGTGTTGGCAAACAGAAAGCGATGCAAGCGAGAGAGAAACACAAGACTGAGGGGGAGCAAGAGAGAGAGAGACGAGAAAGAGGAGCTGAAACGATTACGGGTGCACCAGAAATCATCTTTGACAACACCTTTTAATTGTCTCTGAGACAGAGAGAAACCCTCAATCACTATTTTAAAAAGGTTGTTTTGTTTGAGTCGTTTAAGATTTATTGGGATTTGCTAATTTAAAATTAATTATTTCAAATATAAAACACTAATAACGTTAATTCTAACCTAATGGAAGGAAAACTTTGTAAGTTAGAAATTTAACTAGACAAATTAAAATTTTTAAAAGATAAAGAATTAAAATAAATTTTACTATAAAAAAGAGTAAAATACACTAATCATGTACCTTTGTAGTTTTGTAAAATTATAGAAATATGCTATCAATATATAGTATTTATTTTAAAATTTTGTAAAATAACTTTACACTATCAATAGTATTTATTCTATTTATTATAAATTAAAAGAATTAAAATATAGCATTTACTATTATATTTGTTTTGAAACATTACTTTTTATTTATTAATTTTTAAATTATTAGTAAATACGCTAAGACCACTGCCTGTTATTTATCTAAGTTTTTTTTACTGCACTATTTATCTAAGTTTTGGGCTCAAAAAAATTATTATTTATCTAATTTTTTGGCTAAAAACATAATTATTATTTATCAAAGTTAAAACCCGCATCTAGCTAATAATTCTGCGTGTTTTTTCTTAAGCAGAAATGCAGGATTCTAGAGTAGCTTTCGTTTTCTTCTAGCTACTAGAAGCAGCCAGCAGGATTCTTATCCGTTAAAAAATTAAGAAAATGCATGATTCACATTCAATGCTATTGTGAGCTTAGCGCTAAGGTCATTTAGCTGTACCTTTTCATCAAAATATCAGTAATATTCTATAAGTTCCTATGTATTTTTATATAATGGATGGATCTGCCCAGATTGGGAGTGGAAAATGCTTTTCAAACGTGTTGCTTCACAATCGTCACCAAAAATAGACTACAACAATTTGTTAATCAGAGTGACGTTGCGTAGATTCAATTCGACCACTGGAAGATAGCCATCTTGTTTTATTAATAAATTCAAGCTCAAGCCCAAAGGATAAATTTATTCTATTTTAATTCCAAAACAGAATGACTTATGAATTGATATTTCTAGGTTTATTTATTCATTTATTTTTGTTATGACTTATGAATTATCTGATTTCTTTTTTATACCGATAGAAATTGAAGACAATTACTTGGAATAACTTATGCACTTACTCAACGAATCAACTTGACTATGACTAGACCCCGGTATAAGTGATCTGATTTAAGGATAAAAATTGCTTCAACTTGGAGAAGGAAATTCACCATTCATAATTGTTTATTTCTAGCAGGTACTTCTTGATTTATTTGGTAAAATCATATTGTTTTATATAAAATTTTATTTCAATGAGCAATAAATATTTTTCCAAGTAAAAGTTTAGTAGCTATCTATGCCAGGAAAAAGAATACTTGGTATCATAATAAGTGTAGTACTAGTCTTTTTTGAATTTTCTTAGAAATGCCATGAATCAGACAGATGAAAATACATTGGCATGTGCCAGCTTGTTTCGGCGGAAAAGGTTTCGAAGTAGCTGGTGTACTTTGTATTGGATACTGACTAAATTGAACAGGAATTTTAATAACTTTTCTAGTTGTGTGCTTCTCCCTTTTCACACGCACTATCATTTTATGCCTCGTCCTCATAAATAATTTTGATGGTCAAACAAGGAGAAGCAACGACCAAATATAGTTGCCCTTGAAGTCTTAAAATCTTAATTGAATCGCATAGGTGAGGAATATGAATTGTTCAAAAGAAATATCTTGAAACTTAATTGGAAACTGGAAAGTGGTAATGATAATAGCAAAGATTATGGTACTTCCGACCATTTTAATGGCAATTTTTATTTTTATTTTTTGGTTACATTTTTAAGGGTATGGTTACATTTCAATGACAAATGCATGCCACGCAGCTGGGAAAGTAGAAAAATTAAAAAGAATTATGTTATTTAACTAACATATATTTACAGCCTTTTCTCACGTCTTATTTATTTTATTAATATTTTTTAAAAAAAAATCATATAGTTATGACTTATGATGTACGAATAAGTTTTTTAATGCAAATAACCTATGTTCAGCAAGGGACACTCCAATCAATTATTCAAACCTGGAACTTGGGAATACTTTTTTGTGCTTCGTTCCATCCTCGAGAACTCAAACTTTGGACCTAATTGCAAGTCGCAATCACACTCCCATTCCCAGCTTTTTCTCTTTAACAAAGGGTCCCCCACCTTAACCCTCTCAGCTCTTGCAGCTTTGCCGGAACAAAGACGACCAAGCATCTCGAACTACTTCCCAGAGAACATGATGCTAATGTCCATAGGAGTGTGTGAATTTGTACTATTATACTATAATATTGGGATTAAGTTTCTAATTCTAATAACATGCACGAAATCCTGGTTTAGAAATTGACCATTTTTTCTTTTTCCCAACTTAGTTAATCAAACACTTCAATTTTGGCGAAAAATGAAAACATACATGGAAATGCTAAATATGATTAAATTAGTTATATATATATATATATATATATATATATATATATCACATTTTAGTTATCTCTATCCCTTAATTTTGTTATACATGGTTACCTAAAAAATACACCTAAAATTAAGAAATACACCTAAGAAACATCTTCCATATTTCCATTTCTGTAATAGTGGAGCAGTTAAAGAAAGGCACTATTCATGATGCTACGTGCAAAATGATTAAACAAGGAAAAGAAACAGAAGCAAAGCCAAACTCTTTTTTGTGATTAATGAACAATATTATGTAAGAAACATCAGTTCCAAATCGCCAGCACAAACTCATATTGAGAAACCGTAACTGGTTAATAACAAAAAGAAACGAAAGAATAAATGATCAGAGGTGTCTTGAGTGTGATGAGTTGTGGTGTCTCTTTTGTTTACCATAAACATGAAGAAGATTCGGTTTTGCGGTTGTTGCTATGTAAAAGCTGGAAGAACCTTCTCCTGCGGTAATAGAAAGCGCATTTGAAGGACCTCCTGAGTTTGCAAGCAGACCTTAGCCTTAGCCACACAATTTTCTTGGCACGAACCAAGGACCCTTTGATTCTCTCTGTCAGACTCTTCTTTCTACAGAACTGGTAGCTTCTCAGGAATAGCTGTCTCTTCTCCAGCATGATGTTAATCTGCTCAGAGTTGTTGTTGTTGTTGTAGCAGTAATACCCAAATGGTACTTCACTTCTAAACACTGGATTCATACTCACACTACCCATGTCTTGATACTTTAATCAGAGAGAAACGGTGGAGTATGTATGGGAGAGGGTACCTTAAGAAGAGAGGGAAAAGAAGTATACAAACAAATATAATTAGCTCTGTCTTCTTCAAGTCAGAGCCATTAAAAATTTTAATAGAAAAAACGGTTTCGTCAAAGATTAAATAATCAAGGCAAGTATGTGAAAGAGGAGGAAGAATAAGGACCTGAACCCTCAACTGTAGAAATTCAACGCCCATATTTTTACTTTGTTATGTTTGTAAAGCCACCCTGGTAGCTAAAGTCTAAACACAAGACTTGTATTCTTTTTTCTTCCTTACCCTGTAGCATTATTTTAAGCACTTTTACACGTGGAGATGGGATTTGAGTGAACCTTTATAAAACTTAATTAAAATTATTTTTAAATTGAAGTGATTTGTATGAATGTTTTTATTCTAAAAGTTATTAATGGAACCCAGTACAGATATATATTTTTATCCCATTATAAAAACTACTAAAAGTAATTTCAACTCGATCAATTTTAACCTTCAACACAAGATCAAACATAAGAACATTAACCTTAATTTCATTAGTTGATATTTTAAAGTGATTTTAGAGAATATAAAGTAATACAAACGTGCACTTATGAAGTTGGTTGAATAGAATAAGATCTCGTATTACATGTTTGAGTTAAGGAACATTTTTATTCTAAAACTTAGGTGTTATCTCCTCTTCCTAAATTTTAATCGAAAAAAAAATGCTCACTTAGATGGACGGTGACTTTTGTGATCGGCCATACATGTTTGACCCTTCTCTTTTTACTTCCAGTTTTTGCCCCTTAATTATGTTTATGACTTATGGCTGCTAATGTTAGTTATGCATATAGTATATTATATAATATGGCCAAATGATTTTATTTTGTATATACAAGACCAAATAATATGAGCCAAAACAAAGTCCCATGCCCTCCTCATTCATATGATTATGACTTATTGATGCTTATGTTGGTTATGTATATAGTATATCATATAATTTGGCCATATGATTTTATTTTGTATATACAAGACCAAATAATATGAGCCGAAACAAAGTCCCATGACCTCCTCATTCGTATGGTTATGACTTATTGCTGCTTATTGTTAGTTATGTATATACTTATTATATAATGATCATATGATTATATATATATATATATATATATATATATATATATACATACATGACCAAATAATATGAGCAGAAACAAAGTCCCATGACCTCCTCATTCATTATTCGTATGAGTCCATGCAAGTCCAGACAAACTTGCTCCTACTGTTGTGGGCTCCACGGAGTTTTGGTAGGGTTGGATCAGAACCGTCCAATGAGGGAGCATCATTTCCCAAACCCGTGGGGCCCGAAGGCTTTGTTGGTGTTTGTCGCGGTTCATACCAAAACATGAGCCTAGGCGTGTGCCAATGAATGCAAAAAAGGACCAGCAGTTACTGTCACCACAAACGTCTTGACATTGGCCACAACAGCAGACAGTGCCTGAATACATCCGCAAAATGGCAACTATATAAAAGGGTTTGTATGATTATGAAGATGATGAATTGATGATCACTATATGTTAAAGATAACTATAGTTGATTGTGTGAATTGGAAGCATGAGATATTCAACACCTATTGATGAGTGCGACGATGAATAGACAAATATAAAAGATGCTTGAGGATTAGGCGTCCCCATTGTATATAACTGATTTTATGAAGGAATTACAGAGCCATTTGGCATGTATGATTTTACATTACATCTTATCTGTGATCATGATGGAAAAACGGCATTGTATATTGATAATACCCTCTCCCTTTTTTGTCGCAGTCGTAGAGACTGATACTCCATTTTAGTATAATTCAACTTGCATGATATGAAATTAAGAAAAAATCGGTTGTACAAGGTTTCAATTACGTGAGGCCTTTGACTCAGCAATTATAAAAAATTTGTCCTTCTTGGTAAACTAAAGATTGGATCACGTGATACAGCCTACATGAGTAGTTAGCAGTAATACAGTAGATACTTATATTCATCCTTCATGTGGACCTGCAAGCGTTACGAGACATTCCAGAAGCAGAAACTTCAACTTTGGAGTAAAAATCTATACAGCAAATTTTAAAAAGGTAAAAGTGATGGCAATGACATTCTATGAAATCCAACAATGATAGGTATTGATTCAAGGTGCGGAGAAGATAATCGATCAATTAGTTAATTTAGTTCTGATCCAAATTCACTCAGGAGCTGTTGTGTTTGAAGTAAGCCACCCATTTCTGTATCTACAACGTGCACACGATACGCAAACAGTGGACACAATTACAATATCAAGACTGAAGACCAATTATCAAGAGGATTGGTTTGGTAGGGACTTGGGAGAGATTAGGGCTTTTAAGCAACATTGACACAGAAATAAGAGCCAGACCTGCCTACATGCTTTCCTGGAATCAAACAAACCACACTTTACTCATAATTCTCTCCTAGAAGAGAAAGATGTAGGATGCCCCTATTACTCTCTTCTCTCTTCAACAATGACAATTTTCCCACTAACTTGGCTCTGAATGTTCCTCATTGTCACCTAGTACCGGCTTTATCAGCTGCTGGAACTTTTTCAGGATTGGATGCATCCAAATCGATAAGTGTCATATCGTATGGCACAGACAAAGAATTTGACACATCCACGAGTAAGGAAGATTTCATTGCACTAGAATGTGGAACATCAGAGATGGGACCAGAATTTGAAGGAGAGCTACTATTTGACGAAAAACTTGAGATCTGTACGTCATCTGCCTTGCTTCCAAACAAATGTTTATTTCTTCTCACTGTGTCCATCTCTGGGCCAATTGGAACAAAAGTTCGTGATCTATACTTCCTAGTTCCCTCTTCACCTTCACCACCGTGGTTGTAGAGAACATAATCATGGTATGTTGGTGCAAACTGCCAGAAGCAAAATATCAAACTGTCAGCAAATATTAAAGAAGCAAAAAGAATGACGGAATCATACAGGATCATGGTAAGTAAAACTATGAGAAGAATATTAAAAGTGACTGGCCTGGTGGACAGTATCATGGTAAAAGTCATTTAACTTCAAAGCATGAGCAAGGCTAGCTGTCAACCCACAGGATCCACCTATATTTGCCCCAGCGTATTCTTTGTATGGAAATGCATAAAAGTGGCCAACAGCAGCAACAAGCATCTCAACGCAAATGAAAAAATCTTGAAGTAGAGCAGCTTCATCTGCATCCTTAACAAATTCCGACTTTGCGGCAAGGAAAACTAAGACACCCTAAGATATCAGAAACAAAAAATTGTCCAGTTTCAAACCTCTAGTGGAGATATCGTATAAAATTAACAGTGAATCATTTTCAAACTCTAAATAGATCCCATAGCATAGCACAGCAACTTTTGTGTAATCAACAAAAGTGAGTGTAATACAGCTCAAAAATAAATCATGGTAATATAGCAAATTGACATCTTAGCATGCACAAACAAGCACAGGTGTCATCTATAACCAATTCTGAACTATGCAAATAGTTTTTTTTTTGTTGGGGGTAAATGCAGTTGGCAAATGTGCTTCAAATAATTGGGGTTTTGAGCAAAAGAGTAAAAAGAAGTAAAATCCGATAACTTACACAAAGCAACAAATAGAGAGTTTAATAATACAAGGAAAGAATAGACCATTAAAAGAAAAAGGCATGAAAAGTACCTGCCAATAAGTTAGGAATACAACAGATTTTATTATAATAAACTTTGGGACTGGATTGAATGGTTGAAGCAGATCCTTGCATGCCACATAAAACAAAGCAAGAGCATAGAGAGCCATTGTGTATGAGAATGTATAGATAATTGTAAGATACAAGTATGATTGCTTTGGACTGAAATTCCCATCCTTATATTTCCCCTTTGCATAAAGTATAAGTGTAACAACAACTAAAATGGGCTTCAAAATCACAAACTGCAAGCACCCTTGCTTGCATTTACGTATAAAACGCCTGCAAAAAAAGATCAGGCATGAGAGATGATCATCAACTATGGTATAATAATCAAGCTTATTTTGGTGAAAAATCAAGCAGTCACATTATATGTTCAAATCAGAGTTTTTGTTTCCTTGGGATCCCAAGATTTACATTTTGCGAAAATCTATTAAAATTATTTTTTTCAAATAGCACTACTTACATAATCCCACTCACAAAAGTTAGGTAAAACATTAATTCCATGAAAAATTCTAGGGATCAGTTTTCAAGGAATATTTAAACAACATTTTCAGGCACAGAAACTTGTAATACAAAAATATGAATTAGATTAGTAAAAACTCACCCATCAAGCGCCAGTGGAGGTAAGCAACAGGTCATCAAAAACCATGATGGCTTTAGAACCCGTCCAGTTAAACTTAGGACTACTGATCCAGGACCACCAACCCATTCGAGACATAGTGATAGGAAATTATAAATAACCCAAGCTTCATAGCTGAAAAAGCATCCAAGAGAATGTTACTAAATGCACTGCTTCTAGTTGATAAAATATACATAAAATCCATTTATGTTTTAAAACAAATAACAAGAGATTAGAGAATTAAAGTTTACAGGGGCACTAAAAAATGTAAGAGAGTCAAATCACATTAATAGAGGGGGCGGGGGAAGGAAGTGCCGTTCAGGATTATGACTGCATATGTAAGCACAGTTGCCCCTGCAACACTCTCCTTTGCCACCTCAGTCACATAATCAACAGAATATGGGAATAATAATACTACTCTCAAGCACAGTTTAGTGGCTACCTGATCAGAAATGTACAAAAGTTAAACCAATCTTTAAAAGGTCAAAACCTAAATTTTATCCTTGGAATTGGAATTCATCCGGAGTAGGATATCAAAACAGCAAGTTCTAGACGCAACTTCAAGGGGTTTCTGGACAGAATGGCACCTATAAATAACTACTTCTGACTTTCACAAAGGCAAGAATTGAGCAGAAGTATTGCTTGTAGTTCATATTTTCATATACCCATACAATTCAGCCATAATTGGATAGATGTTACCTCCCAAACCATATGAACAAAATACACATGTAAACCATGATACATAAACGAACAAAACGCAAATAATAAAATACTAAAATTTAATATAGCAGCAACCACAAGAAATAAAGAAACAGAGAACAACTTACATTTCCCGGATTGAATTAAAATAGATTGAACCCTGTGGTAGAACAAGTGACAAGAATGACATCAACGCATAAACCTGTCAGAAAATTAAGTTACAAGTTGAGTAGATCAACAAAGGATTTTTTTTTCCTTAAAAAGAAATAATGAGCTACAAGGAAACACATAAGCCCAACATATATGATAGTAATTGTAACAAAAAAGGGATAAAACCTTCGCAATCAAAATTAGAACGAACGATAAATGATAAAAATCAAAAAGGAGTGAGTGACTAACCGGGACCATAAAAACGATCCGAACAATGAAGCGCTGATAAGTAGGCTCGGTGTAATTGAGAAGGTGCTTATAAATGTGAAGCAAGGACAACGCAATGGCTCCGCACGTGCAAATGAAAGCGACGATGTACAAGAACATTGGAACCATTTTGCGGCCAAATTTTGAATCTCCTCCGTCAGCGAGAATAGGCGAGGTGTACTGCTAACGGAGCCCAATTCATGACAGAAAACGGTGATTCGAAGTCTGAACCCTAGGCGCAATTGGAGTATGATTTTGGAAGGGGAAAAGGATTAGATCTGAGAAGATGTTGGATAATAGGGATTAGAGAAAAAGGAAAGGTGCATGCAGCGGGCACCAAATAATGGCGGCGATGAAGGAATCGGAAGGGTAGACACAGTACCCAATTTCTCGCTTTCTTTTTCCTTCTATTCTTCCCAGTGGGAACATGCACAACGGTACAGAAATAAAATAATAAATTCCGTATTTTTTTTATGCTTTCAATATTTGTTTTTCTCGTTTTCTTATTTATATTATTAATATTTTTCACTTGTCAGAATTCAGACAGTTGTTTTCTTCTTCTTTTTATTTTTTCTCCTTTGTCTTATGATCCACGGTTGGATGGAAAGAAAATAAAAAAAAATTGAAAATTTGAATTGAAAAAAAGAAAAAATTTAAACTTTTGTATCTATAAAATAAGTTTTCCTTTCATTTTCACTCTAATCACAAAAAAAAAGGTTTCGTTAGTTATGTTTTTTTTCTCTATATTTTTCTTATACCCATGATGTTATCCATGTTTCAGCAGATGGAACAGTGCCATAGGATTACCCCCAAATCGGGTGCGCATTCCTACAACAATCCACCTCCACCTCCTTCTGTTGGTGCTTGTATTGCAACTCATGACCCATCGAGCGCAAGGCTACCCAAACTTTGGTTAATCCGTTTTGATGGTCAAGACACGTTGGATTGGCTCTTTCAAGCAAAGCAATTTTTTGCTTTTTACTAAGTTCCCTTTAATCAATGTGTCTATTACGGCTTTTTATGAGGTGGGACCCCTAAGTTGGTATAAATGGATATTAACAATAACCAACTTGTTGATTGGGACACCTTCGTTTGTGCATTGGAGGTTCGCTTTAGGTCGTCCTCTTACGAGAACCACCAAGCTAAGCTTTTTAAGTTGTGACCATATGGCACAGTGGCAGATTACCAACAACATTTTGATAAGCTCTCAAATCATGTCTTTGGACTAAATGGTGAAACCTTGCTTAATTGTTTTCTATTATGATTAGTTTTTGAGATCCGATGCGAAATAGCTAGTTATAAACCTTTTTCCATCCATCAAGCCATTGGCCTAGCCAAACTTGTGGAAGCTAAAATCAAAGACATAAAACCCAAACCTTCCACCAAATTCCTTAACCCAGCCACGCCCTCAACTACCTCTTAGTCTTCATCCTCTCACAACCCTTCTCATTTAACTATCAAACATTTAACCTGTTATGAAAATAATAGTTGGGCCTTATTGCAAGGCCCAGTTGATGTCAAAAAGATAGTGCGTTCAACCAATTCATTGAAAGTGGACCATGACTGAGTCATGGTTGGCAGTTGAGAATGCGCGAGTAGAGGCCGGTATTCTCGGAGGCAGTTCGTGCAACAACTGCAAGGTAAGGTGCTTATAAATATTCGGTGGTTACAGCCAAAAAGGTACACACATTCTAACTATGTCTCTTTCAATTACACAGAGCACACACCCCACATCCATTGGTGTATTTCTCTGTGATCAAGTTACTTCGAGGTGTCATTCCCTATTGATATTCTTGAAGTAGCAGAGTTGGAATTGATCCAAGAGCAATCATTTAGTTCATTGGTACTGTACATTTGTGTTCTGGAAACAACCAGAACATAACCCAAGCCCAACTGGATGAGCGACGCACCTAGGGCCTCCGTTACTACTGTGATGAGAAATACATCCCTGGCCATCGTTGTGAGGCCTCAAAATTCCTTATGCCTTTGGTAGATGATGATGACGTTGATCCAAATTTGGTGGTTGCACATAAGAAGGCCAAGAGGACACTCTAATCCATCTTCATTTATCCGTATAGGCTCTTATCGGATTACCTTCTTCACAAACATGTTGCTTCAAGGGGTCCACTTGTGGTCAACTAGTCATGATTCTTGTCGATTCGGGGAGTTTTCATAATATATTACAGACTTAGTGGGCTCCTAAATTAAGGTTATCATCTGACCCTGCTCCTTCTTTTCTTGTTATGGTTGGTTATAGAGACCATTTATTTTGTTTTGGCCTCTGTCCGGCAGTTCCTCTTTTAATTCAGAACCAAACTTTTGAAATTCTCATGTACCTTTTACCCATTGAAGAAGCTGATGTTGTATTAGGCATTCAATGGTTAAGCTCATTGGGACCCATTACATCTAATTTTCCCGTGCCTTGTATGACCTTTGTTCACCAAAAAGGTTCCCATTACCCTCACAGGCGACATATCAGCCCAACCAATCTTGGCCATTTTTCACCAATTTAAAAGTCTCATTCGGCAGGACTTTATTGTCTTTTTACACCTTATTTCTTTTTTTGACCAAGACCCATCCCCATCCCCAAATCCACAGCCCACACCTAAACCAAACCTTGACTTCACCTTAATTTCACCTGAGGTCCAACCTCTACTTCGAGACTTCTCCCCCATTTTTAAAGAGCCCCAAGGCCTAACTCTCACACATCCACATGACCACCAAATTCATGTCCTACCCAACTCCAAGCCTGTGAATGTAAAGCCTCATAAATGCCCACATATTCAAAAGGAGGCCAATGCAAAATTATCACATAAATGTTGAACAAAGAATTAATTGTTCCAAGACACAACGCTTTCTCTTCTTTGGTATTATTGGTCCCAAAAAAAAGATGGGACTTGGAGTTTTTGTGTGATTATAGACCTCTTAATGCAATAAGGGATCAATTTCTTATTCCGACTGTCGATGAACTTTTGGATAAATTACATGGAGTCACCATTTTTTCAAAAATCGATTTACAGTCAAGATATCATCAAATTCACATAACACCGAAGGACACGCATAAAACGTCTTTTCGCACTCATGATGGGCACTATGAATTCTTGCTGATGCCTTTTAGTCTCACAAATGCTCTGACAACTTTCCAAACCACAATGAATGACTTACTATGACCTTATTTACGATGTTTTGGGCTTGTGTTTTTTGATGATATGTTATTTTCTAGTGCGAATATTTATGCTCACTTACAACACTTGGTGGTTTTTAACTTATTGCAGGAGCACAAATACTATCCAAGCTCGTGAAGTGTGTTTTTGTAGTAGCCACTATATCCTACTTGGACCATATCATTTCTAGCGAGGGGGTTAAACTAGATTCAGATAAAATTCAATCTATGATTAAATGGCAGAGGCCTCACTCTATCATCGGTTTGCTTGAATTTTTGGGCCTTACGAGGTTTTATCGACGTTTTATTAAACAATATACCCACGTAGCCTTCCTTCTCACTAAATTACTAAAAAATTCCAAATTTGCATGGTCCCAGGAAGCAAAAGTTTCTTTTTTGCATCTCAAACAAGCCATGATTAGTGCTTTAGTGCTTCAACTTCCTCAGTTCAACATTATTTTTGATATGGAGACAGATGCATCAGCTATCACCATTAGGGCAATCCTTTCTTAGCAAGGGCATCCGATAGCCTATTTCAACAAAATATTGTGCCCTCACATGCAAAATGTGTCTGCCTATGCGAGAAAAATGTTGGTCGTTACAAATTCAATCAAAAAATGTTGTCATTACTTGCTAGGTCATAAGTTCAAAATTTACACTAATCAAAAGAGCTTGAAACACTCACTCTCACAAGTTTTTCAGCCACCAAAGCAACACTGGTGGGCGCTCAAGTTGCAAGGGTTTGACTATGAGTTGATTTATGGTCCTGGGCACAAAAGTTGAGTTAATGATAGCTTGTCCAAATACCAAACGGAAGCAGCAATTCAAATTGACTCTTTGTTACTGCTATTTATTTTTTCTTTTATAGTTCCATCTGGGAACAATATCGCACAGACCTAGTTTTAGCAGCAAAGTTTGACATTCGACATGGAATTATCATGTTGGGAGAACGCATTTTCATACCTAATGCCCATGACTGGAGGCTTTCCATTTTGACCGAGATGCATGGGTTTATAATTGGTGAATACTCTAGACCCAAACCTATTCTTGCTCGCACTGCTTCCTTTTTCTGGCAGGGAATGTCCTTCGATGTCAAAAGCTTTGTTTCCAAGTGCCTAGTTTGCCAACAGAGCAAGTACAACCCTACCAAACCATCGGACTTCTTCAACCTTTTTCAGTGCCAAAACAACCATGGGAAAATATCTCCATGGATTTCATCACTAATCTTCCTCTCTCGTGACAACATTTCGTTTTGTGGGTTGTAGTAGATTACTACACCAAATACGCTCATTTTGTTGGATTGCCATCCAAGTTTTCAGCTCCACCCTTGGCTTCTCATTTTGCATTAAAGGTAGCTCGCCTTCATGGAACACCTAAGTTAATTATGTTTGATCATGACAGGATCTATATTAACAAGTTTTGGAAAAAAAAAAACTATTTAAACTTCAGGGCATTACCTTAAAATTCTCTTAAGCTTACCACCTGCAAACCGACAGCCAAACAGAGGTTGTGAATAGATCCATTGTGCCTTACCTACTGTGCTTCACCACGGATTTTCCCTAAAGATGGTTTTTGTACATTCATTTAGTGGACTATTGGTATAACACTTCCACTCACTCGACCATTGGAAATACCCCTTTTCAAGCTCTTTTTGGTCGTCGACCCCAAACTGTGGCTTATTTTCTTCCATCTGACTCAGCCCCCATTTCAATTTCACAGGCCCTGCACGAAAATGCTTCATTCTCAGCACATTGAAGGAGAACCTGAGCTGTACCCATTAGCGGATGCGAGCTCAAGCAGTCAAACACAAAAGCGACATTACCTTTGCAATGGGTGACTATGTCTAGTTGAAACTTCAACGTTATCAAAGCTCCGGTGTCGCTTCCACAGACCCTATCAAACTCTAAAACGCATAGGTGTCATCGCCTATGAGTTGGAATTCTCGGCCACTGCTAGGATTCATCTCGTCTTTCATGTAGGATTGTTTTGTCGCTATAAGGGACTCGTTCCACCAGCTCTTTCATTTTTTCCACCATTCTTGATACCTAAGGAAGAATGTGATGTGTTGCCTCAACCTCCACTGCTCTCCAACTCTTCCAATTCCCATCCTAATATTGGTACGTCAACTTTGTCATCAGGCACTGTCCAACTAGCCTAGGGCGTGCTCTAGCCTGATTTGCCTCCAATAAACCCAAGTGGGCCTCTATTCTGTCCAATTAACCTTGTTGCCTTTGAGGACAAAGACACTTTGAGAAGGAGAATATTGATAGGCCCATAATTCAGGTGAACCCCAATATGGAAGAGGGTTGGACTAAATACACTACATATTTTTCCAATACACCATATGCTAATAGTAGATTTCCCATAATGTCCTTTTTAATTAGGTTTTTTATTTGAAATAAAAGTTGGCCAGTAGCACATTCTTCTTCCTCACAAGTCAGCCATTTCTTCTTCTTCTTCTTGGTATACTGCACCATTGTTGGTATCTTCTTCTTGGTCGGTGGTAGTGGTGGTCGTATTTCGTGCCATGGACGTTCGTCGTCGCATTGGGTGGGTGGCATTGGTGGTGGACAACGTTGGAGCTGCACGGTCGCCCATTCGTCAGTATCGTCAAAAGCAGCTGAACTCAATCCCGATGGCTACCAGTGTCGATTGGTCGTCGAGGTGAGTCCTGCGTCATAATCTGTATGAACCATATGGATTATGTAATCCGTGTGATACATACGGATTGCATAATTCGTATGATCCATACGGATTACCCAATCCGTACGTACCACAGATTTAAATTATTCAAAATTAAATGATTAAATGATAAAAAAAATTATATTAATACATATATATATATAAAAATTACAATGGTGAATGACTGTACAATTGTGGTACATTAGTAAGTAGTTTAGGTTTTGTAAATATGTTTGAGACTTATGATTTGTGGCCTAATAATATGATTTATGGCATGATGTGTTGCATAACCAAACTCTATGTCACCTAATAATATTAGATTTAAGATGATCCTGTAGTGTATATTGAGTTAGGCAGTATTGTTGTAAAAAAGCATTTGGACTTGGTTGTTTATGCATGTTGCTATGCTAACCACTTGACTATAGGATTGTATATTTTGAACTACTCGATGCCTTCTTATATGAGTTTCCTGATATTTTTTCCAGTAAGGTATATATGTTTTTTCGATTAAGTTATCAATTTGTTTTAAGTTTTTGACTAATCTTATTAAATGCAACAAATAATGGCAAAAACAAGAGGTTTGCATTGGGCATTAGGGAGAGTTGTAGATCGAGCGTCTGGGATACACCTTGCTAGTAATGAAGACCAAGCGAGTCAACGCCGTAGGCCCACCGTATCCGCCAGAAGACAACGAGCAGCTGAGACTGTTGTTGAGGATGTTGCTGGTCAGGAAGAACATGTTGACCATGATATTCCAGTGACAGAGGGTGCTGGGGCCGAGTTAGAGTCTTTCCCTGGTGGCCCAGAAGATACTTTTGTTCTGACAGACTACGTTAACAATTTTCACTACTTTTGTTACTGATATCACTTTTTTAAGGAACGTGTTGAGTTAAAATTGGCTTCTCACGGACATAAAGTAGTGAAATTTGGGAAGCCAGCACCTGAGATTGAAGGGTGGGTCATTGCTACTGGGGTAAGCCCGTTGATATCATGTTTTGTGGAGACTGGAGACAGAGGATTGGTATCTGCGTTTGTCGAGAGATGGCACACTGAGACCAGCAGCTTCCATTTACCCATCGGAGAAGTCAGCATTACTTTGGATGATGTTGCATCCTTATTGCATCTGCCAATAATGGGAGTGTTCTAGACGTATGATGCAATTGATGTTGGGGAGGCAATTACCTTATTGGTTGAGTTGTTGGATGTGAGCGTTGAGGATGTTGAAGTTGAGACGAACAATGCCATGGGGCATATGTTTGCATGTCCTAGCTTCGAGACTTATATGTTGTGAAGTGTGAGGCTAGGCAGTGAGTTCTTGCAGCCAGAGCATATTTGTTGCATCTGGTAGGTTGTACATTATTTGCGAACAAGAGTGCTACACACATCAGTGTAGTATTCTTGGAAGCATTTCGCGACCTGGACCAATCGGCGTGATATTGTTGGGGTGCAGCTGCTCTAGTCCACTTGTATGAGAATTTGATCTATGCTTGTAAGCATCATGGGAAAACACCTTACTGGATATATTTCTGTTTTACAAGTATTTACATTAGATCATTTAAGTTGTTTATGTAAAGTGTATTTATACATGGAATAATATTTTTCTTAATACTATGATTATTGTATTTATTAATTTATAATTTCATAAAAATAGTGCTGGATCTATGAACATTTTCTGACCATTGGAGGTATCGTGCTAGATCTCTAGCACGATCAGAGGTTTCCACGTGCCTGTCGCTGGAAGACTGCAAAGGCATTATCAGTTACGACCTATCGTAGGTGTTTAGATAGGTTAACACTTGATGATGTTTGCTAGACGCCATACGTGGATCACCGTGCCCATAGGGAGTTTGAATTTATTTCTTTATTTTCAGGCTACCTTAGGTGGGGTCCATACATGATCAGACACCTACCGGAGTGGGTAATTAGGCAATATGGGTTTGTTAAGCAAATCCCACCGGTTCACCACACTGAGTCTCCCTCCACAGACCAAGTTGATGACCGATGGACCCACTTGTCTGACTACACTGTAGGCACTGGTGACTTGGTGACTTTCCCCAGCCAATGTGCTCGTGGGTATATGGATTGGTTCTACCGTATATCTCATCTGTTTATGTTACCACCAGAGATTGGGGAGCCAAGCCAACATCCTATGCGAGTCACAACTACTTTACAGGATCCCAGTTCTGTGCAAGAGGATGATAGACTAGGTACGGCTAATCCAGTTGCGGATGCTTCTGATGTTAGTGACATGCCTCCACATGCAGTGAAAAAATTTGTGCCGCATTGTTTTTAAAGTTATTTAAAGTCATTATCCAATAGTAATTCATTATCATTGTGCTAAATTGTATGATTGTTTCAGGGTATGTGCCAAAGGATAGCAAACGGGTTGCAACACATACTTAACAAGTGACAAGTTACCCCTAGCACAGATGCGTACTCATCTACACAACACTTGTTCGAATTAGCAATGTGATCATGTTGTTCTGTATGTTGCAAGGTGATTATGTTGTTCATGGCATCCTAAATACTACATAAATCTCCAACACTATTCTGTAGAAGTCTCTTTAAAGTCCAATGAGCATACTCAACCCTGCATTTAATGACAACATGTTAATAATTTGAAAAACAAAAAGTTGTTCAACAAATCACAATGTCACCAACTTAGATTTTGTTATATGGTGAATAACAAGATTTGTATATTGTCTATCAATGAAAATTTATTGGTAGACAAATTTTAAAATTATTATATAATTTAATAAATTTATTATATGTGATATATGTTATTAAATGATAGTATAAAGAAATTTTATATTGTAAATACACTTTAATTAAATTCTTAAAATGATTAATAACTCATAATTTTAAACAACAAATATAATACTCAATGGGAAAAGTAAACAAAAAACTAATAGAAAAAATATGTAAAATCATTTGAATATAAGTAAAATTACAACTTAAAATTTATTTAAGAGTAATGAGAATTTATTATTTACTTTCTCAAATAGATTATGCACAATACCTTTTAGCATGCACGACCTTGATAGTATCGTTTACTATGTAACACTATTATTATTTTTAATATATGATTAAGTGATTTTAATAAAATTATAAAAAAATAAATTTATTTTGTGTTATTGAAAAATATAAATAAAGTAGATTATGTTTTATGTTGTTTGCAAGAGATTGATAGTTGAATGAGACTTTGGTTTAGGTTGGGCTTTAGTGGGAGAGTTCATTCTCCTTTCCTTTTATTAACACTCTCATTTTCTCTCAAAGGAACCAGTGCTCTCCTTTCCTCTTTTCTCAAAGCTTTATTTTCTCTCATGTTCTCCTCCACCGCAAAGAGCTCTATCAAGGATGATGTTTGTTTTCCTTTCAAAAGGACATGTTAATTTCCCCCTTTTTTGAGCATGTGATCCATTGTTGGATGATGAGCTCTCTTTCGTTCCTCTAGTCATTTTAATTCTGCAATTTACAATTTCTTTAGTTTTGTACCATATATAGTTATTTTGATGACATTGTTGAGCATGTTTTGATTTAATCGATCATATGTTTGAGATCTTGCATCGTGTATATATGGTGAATTTATGATTATTTATTTAACAGAAGTTGTTGTTGATTGATGCTTTTATGAATTCAATGTATGTGATTGAATCGGTTAGCTTACATGACAAAAAATCTTGTGAAAAAAAAAAACTAGTGCTTCAAGTTACCGTGTGAGCTGTGTGCATTTTAACTGTGAAAGAACAATTGTTTTTGCTTTTCTAGTTTTTGCATGTTCTTGAACTGTTTGAGTGCATACACTATGTGGACATGATCAAGGCCTTGTTGATAATTTAATTTCAGCCACTTAGCCAAAAAGTCAACCCCATTGAAAATAAATGTTAAATCCTTTGCACCCCTTTTGAGCCAAACTAAGAATGAATTTGTTTTGAACCCTGAACCAAAAGCATGTGTAATTATGATCACCTTACCTTAGGTTATAAGAGAGTATCACCTATGTATAAAGGAAAATTTGTGCCAAATATGGGGGAGTTTGTTGGTTAAGCAAATCTTGCGTAGGAATGAAAGCAGGAATCACACAAAGGATCAAAACTATATTATACCTTGGCGTGTGTGTGCGTGTGCGTGTGTCTGTGTGTGTGTAAGTTCTGGAAATAAGAACTGAAAAGCAGATTAATGTCAAAGAAACCTCTTTGTGATGTTAATAGTGGCAAGTTAAATAAAGTTGGGCGTAAAAGGAAAATGGATCCCCTGAAGCGAGTAGGAATTAGGTGAATGCTCTCCTAGAACCTAACTGTTTGAATTCCAAGAAAAATCATGATTTCTTTGTTAGCCTAACCATAGTACAAGCTTAATAAAGTTCTTAGTGATCCATGTGGTGTGTGTATGATGGCATTGAATGAGATGATGTGCAAAACTGAGATTTGTAACTTCAATTGGAATGAATGGAATACACGTAACTGAAACACTTGTGTGCTTGAGAGAAACACTTACTTTGTGAGGAGTGACACAAAGGTTGATAATTGTCATTCTTGCTAACCTTTTTCTCTTTGAATGCATTTTTTTACATAAATTTATCATGAAACCATAGTGAGTGTGAACTTGAGGGTTGAATACTGAAATTGTTTTGGAAGTATGAATTTATCTCAATTGTTGTGATTTGTTTACAATCTTGACATTGCAAGTAATCTAACTAGTTTACCAATTGTTTACTTTTGCTTGAGGACAAGCAAAACTTTAAATTTTGGGGAGTTTGATAATTTCTATTTATACGTAAATTGTGCATTTAAATTACATAGTAATTATCTTCTTTTTCCTCTTTTAATGCTTCTTTTGTGATTGAAACGTAGAAATTTAGCTTTTTCTGAGCTTTTATCCAATAAATGCTAAAATTAGTTGATTTATAGTGTGTTGGTTGTATTTTCTATGTATGATTACATATTAAAGAAATGAAGATGGATTGAGGATCCAGAGTAGTGCGATTAGCGCGACAGGTTCGCTTAACGCGTACATATGGGCTTAGCACGCCGCCAACATCGAAAAAGCCCAATTAAGCGAAGTTTTGATGATAAAAAGGGGAGAGAAATCATAGGCAAATAATCATAAGCCAGAGAGAGAAACCTAAGGTACAAAGGAAAGAAGAATCCATTCCACATAAGTTGGTTTATGCCCCTTGTTCTACCAGTTTTCTTCTATTCTCTTTTCATCAATTGTTGTTCCCTTTTATTTTTGTAAGCCTCTTATGACAAGGAGAGACTAAACTACTCATTGTTGGGGGTTCAACAATCAAATACTCTTGATGTAACAATTGTCACTATCTATTTAATGATATTTTCATATTATTATTCTTTTCTGAATTTATTGTCATGTTTGTGGTCTGATCAACCATGTACATGTAATATTATGAGGGTTTATGCATTAGAAAATGTCTATACTTTGAGAACTGGGAAAGAACATCTAGAAAATTCATATCTAGGAATAGAATGAAATTGTTTAGCCTTAAATATTCATCTCTACTCTTAATGCAAATTATTTGATGTAACTTTTTGGGGGATCAGGAGTGAACTCAGGTAATTTAGGCTCTTTCATATTAGGGATCATGGTTAGAGTAAATTAGAGGATAAAGGTAATATGTAAAATAATGTTAAATAGTGAAAAATCCTTAACATAGCATCAAAAGTAATTTTGGTAGGCTGAACACCCAACATATCACATAATCATGCATCAATCGTCAATTCACCTCTTCAAATGTTTGTGTTTTCTTTCTCTTACTCTTAATCTATTTCGCAATTTATTTTATTCTGAATTTATATTTACATACATAATCACTTGCAAACTCCAAATTATTCTGTTAATTGCTTATAATTAGATGTATACAATTTCTTAGTATAATCAAAGTCCATGTGAACTTGACACTCAGTCTTACTGTTTATTTACTACTTGGACAAATTTGGTGCACTTGTCAAACAAGTTAACAGTGGCTTAAGTGAGAAAAATTCTAGTTTAAGCGAGCAGAGTACCAAAGGGTGAGTGTAGGCTCTTACATAAGCGAGCAAAGCTTTAGAAGGGTGATGAGTGATAACATAGGAGTAGCTCCTAGCTTGAGTGAGTGCTTACAGACAAAAGCGTTGTATTTGCGTTCGATGGATCGGTCAATAAAAGATATACGCTAATTATGTGAAGCATTAAAGATTGAGTTAATGCTCTGATTTCTTGATCCTTTATGCAAAGAATGTTTGAACATCCTTCATAGGATCTGTCGAAATGAAGAAAGTAAAAGAATATTAAAGTTTAAACTCTCTCTTCACCTAAAATAAAATAAAATAAAAACACAAAAAGTAGAAAACTTTATTTTAATTTATTTCAAACTCTTCAATAAGACTTCATCAAAAAGTAATCATTGTCTCACAGTGGCCTTCAAATTGTGTTTATTGCTTCATCTAGTCTAGGTGTCCATTGAAACATTAAATGTGAGTCCACTCCAAGTTGATAAAGCACTTTGTTTATCTTCGTTTAGTAAAACTTATTCTGCTATAAGCACTGATCAAATCAACTTTTACTTAGAGCAGGTCTATACAACAATAATATGTTTTTTTAGGTGAAAAGAGAGTTTAAACTTGAATATTCTTTTACTTTCTTCACTTCAATAGATCCTAGAAAGGTTGTTTGAACATTCTCTGCACAAATGATCAAGAAATCAGAGCATTAACTCGATCTTTAATGCTTCACATAACTAGTGCATGTCTACTATCGTCTAATCTATCAAACGCAAATACAATGCTTTTGTCTATTATCATGTAAATGATCAAACCCATATTTATCATGTAGCGACGACGGATTGCTACACACAATACCTTTTAGCGTGCACGATAAATGCTTGGCTGAGAAATACACTTGAGCTCCCACATTGTTGAATGAACATGATAGTAAAGCCATATATATTATTATTAATAAAACAATTGATATTCGAATTTAGTGGGAAAGTGCACCTATTTTTAATATGGACTTACAAAAGACAGATATACAAGTTAGGAGATACTATTGTGTCATCACCCATATGAAGCTTTGCTCTTTGAAAATAACTTTGTTCTTTGAAAAGCTTACAAAAAAATTTATTTCATAATTCAATGCCCCTTCATGTATTTTTGCATTTACATTTTGGTATCAGAGCTCAATCTCTTAGAGGTTGAACACCTGACAGTGACTAGAAGAAAAGAACTTGATGGTAAACCAAGATAGTCAGTTCATCGCAGAGGGAGCTTCCCTTACAAGGTTTCCATCCTTCCTTGGAGATTATTATCCATACTGGAAATATTGTATAAGGATGTATATCAAATCCACACAATACTAGTTATGGAACATCATCATGAATGGAGATATCCCCATCACCGGACCTAAAGCAAAATGAACCCAAGATGATTTTAATGCTCTGCAATTGAATACCAAAGCCATATATACTATGCCTTGTGCAGTGACAAAGAATGAATACAATAAAATTTGTAGGCTCAAAATAACCAAAGAGATATAAGAATCACTTTGTGTCATTTATGAAGGAACGAATACCAAACCCATATATACTCTGACTTGTGCATTGACAAAGAATGAATACAACAAAATTTGTAGGTTGAAAACAACTAAAGAGATATGGAATTCACTTTGTGTCATTTATGAAGGAACGAAGGATGTCCAACGTGTACTCAAAGGCTTAAGTCAATCTAAAGATTCTAGATAGCCTTCCCAATGTGTTGGAAGCTAAGATAATTGTCATTTCAGAGGCAAGGAATATGAAAACCTTGTTTGGGCTCAGTGTTTAGGGATCATTTGCGTTCACAAGGTTCATATGCAAAATAGAGATCAACTACCTTATAAAGATTTCGTTGCCCTTAAATCTAGATAAAGAATCTCCAATAAAGAGGAAAATAAAAGCTCCACCAAAGCCCTCAAAGTCAGAATAATTGAGTTTGAAGCATCAGACGATAGCTCAATTGAATCCATAGACAATGAGGTGACTCTCATGTCCAAAATTTTTAAGTAGATGTTGAAAAAGAAAGGAAGATACAGGCACCCCACCAGAAAGAAAGACACCACATTAAAAAAGAAGTACAAGGAGGAAAGTAATGAGATCATCTGCTTTGAATGGAAAAAGTCAATACACATGAAAGCTGAATGTCCTAGGCTCAACAAAAACAAGTACTATGGTGGCAACAAGAACAAAAGATTGATGGTCACATGGGATAATTCAGACAGGAAGTGAAGCAACAACAACTCAGACAAGGAACATACCAACATCTATCTGATGGCAAATAGATCATAAAGTTGAGATAAAAACTTGTTCTGAATCTAATAACTCTTCCGGTTCATCGTTTGATGATGAAGAAAAAAATGTCCTATGATGCTTTTCTTCATAAGTGCCATATAACTTCTTTACATTAAGATCTATCTTTCCTTTAATTGTGACAATTGTGTCGCGCTTCCCTTCTACTACAAACACCTTATCTTTTATGGAATTGCAGTCTTTCGTCACATTATTCCTTCTCTGTTTTCGTTGCCACTAGAATGAAGATGATAGTTGACAGAGACATAGATAGGAAATTCTAATGGGGAGGATCAAAGATAAAGTTGTGCATTATAGATTAATCTAAGTCCATTATTATATGGTACATGTTGGAGTATTAATTACAAATTACAAAAATCATTAGTAAAATTTATTAAAAATAGATTTATAAATATTTTGGCCATTAAAATCGTATTGCAGACGTGACCCCGAAAAGACCCGAGTTGAAATTTAAGTATTCGCACACATTCACTGACACAGTGACAAACAGCACAGGGAGGTTTAAAAGGCTTTACGTTCAGAGGCAGAAAGGTGCGTGGCCTTATCCCCCTTCTTCTTCTTCTTCTTCTTTACGGGTTTAACTTTAGACGACGTTAGTAATAGCAACCAATTTGGCTATGACTACGAACCCGACACCAATGTCGGCGACCACGAACTCGACATTTCCAAGATGGGTTTACCTTCGCCCCTCGTTCACTCCCTACAACAACGTGGGATCACCAGCCTTTTCCCCATTCAAGTATCTTTACTCTTATTTTATTTTTCAATTTTCATTTTCAACTTCCACAAATGTAAAAACATTTTCTTTTGGGTGATTAGAGAGCTGTGTTAGTGCCTGCACTAGAAGGTAAAGATATCATTGCTCGTGCAAAGACCGGAACTGCCAAGACATTAGCATTCGGAATTCCAATTCTTAAGGGCCTCACTGATGATGATGAACAAAGTTCTCACGGGTCCACATCGTTTCTTATTTATGTACATTAATCTTAGTATTGTAGGAGATATAAGGTTGATTGGGTGCATAGAAAAGAAGGGAAGGAGAAAAAGGTCGCCGGTTTGATCCTTCCTATTAACAAAAACTAACCATTAACATTTACTAAAAAAAAATTCCTATTATTTGCTTCAAATATTTTTTTTTTATTTTTAATTATTGCAGGAGGTCTGGGAGGCTTCCTAAAGCATTGCTCCTTGCACCTACCAGGGAGTTAGCAAAGCAAGTCGAGAAAAGAGAAGAATAAAACAGTTTCTGTTTATGGTGATGTTTCTTATGTAACACAGCAGGGTGCGCTTTCCCGCGGTGTTGATGTGGTAGTTTCCCTGCCGGGTAGGATAATTGACCTGGTGAATGGAAACAGCCTTAAACTGAGTGAGGTTCAGTATTTGGTGCTTGATGAAGCTGATCAGATGCTTGCTGTTGGGTTTGAGGAGGATGTGGAGGTCATTTTAGATAAGGTCCCAGCTCAGCGCCAGACCATGCTTTTTTCTGCGACCTTGCCTGGTTGGGTGAAGAAACTGTCATGAAAGTATTTGAATAACCCTTTGACGATTGATTTGGTAAATTCTTTTGTTACATTTTGGTTTGGCTTCTATTCCCTCTGAATGTGCAGAGTATTGTTGACTAAGTACTTGCTTGTTTATGGAATGAAAGTGTAGATTAGAGTACGATAATGTGTTGGCAATGTTCTCATTGTCTAGCACGAGGCAAATTTAGTGGGTAACATGCTCATCTTACACTTCCTATCGGCAAGAAGTGGTGCTGTGGTTTAAAACAGGTTCTGTGTGATATAATGGATTGTGACCAAAAGAAGTATGGCTATAAAACAGTGTCTGCTTTGGCAGTGAGTGAGGATACTTTTAAAAAAAGGAGTCAAAATATTGTTCAAAGAGAAGACATGCATTGTATTCACAAGTATTATTCTCATTTATTTGATATTTAGTTATTTACAGTTTGCATTCCAATTTTTGTGTTGACAATAAAGTCTTGTAGGTGTAGTTGTAGCCACCCCTGCTATTTGATCTTATTGATGTAAAACACTAAAACTCACCTGTATGACTGGAATTACTTGAAAATAAAGGCTCTTGTGTTGACTGCATGTGTTAGCATAATCATTATTCCTTAGCTTGTTACTAACTTATTACTTGGCATTTTTTGTGTGGTGAAAAACTAGTGATAAGTCATAGCTACAGAGTTATAAATAATCTTGTTAACATCATTAATGCAAGTCTTCTTCATAACTCTTTTTCATTTGTTTGGAAGAATCTTGTTGTTTGTTTGGTATAATGGATTTGGAGAGAAAGAAGGGAAAGCGTGAATGAATTTCCACTGAAACTGTCTCTTATTTTCGTTTTCTTCTGATTTTTTCTAGCAAACAGATTCAATTGTGCTTACTAATGATGTTGAAGTTATTGTAGAATGAAATTAAATCATTTTATGATGTATTTTAATCCCAGGAAATTGGTTATGATGTTTTTTCCTTTTCTTCTAAACAAGGTTGGTGAGCAAGAAGAGAAGCTTGCTGAAGGGATCAAACTTTATGCTGTACCAGCCACTGCCACTTCGAAACGCACAGTTCTTTCTGATCTTATAACTGTAAGTTTATGTTTTTACAATCTTAGCTCAATATTTGGTAATTTCTATAGTTTGTATTTCTGGAATCTATTCTGAGGATGTTTTTAGTAGGCAATAGCTATGAGGAATAATATTACTGTTGTTATTATATGTGGTAATAAAAAATATCCATTAAAACAATAATACAATAAAAACGTATCATTTTTTTGAGAGGATTGAAGGAAGCAGGTTACTGTTTAAAGAAACTCTAATTAGTCATGGCATACTGAGCAAGCAAGTTATTTATCATTATTCTCATATTGAGATGTAACACGTGTAAAACTCAGCCACAAACTTATGGCTGTGAAAATTCTGAGACTCCTGTTGCTGTTGCAAATTTAATATATATATATATATATATATATATATATATATATATATATAGTTAGTTAGTTAGTTAGTTAGTTAGTTAGTTTTATGTTTGCAAATTACTTTAAGTTACTCTTGTAGATAAGGGTGGACAGTTCAATGATTTTTCTGAATTTTATTATGCCGTTTAGGTTTATGCAAAGGGTGGGAAGATTATTGTTTTTACGCAGACAAAAAAGGATGCTGATGAAGTATCAATGGCATTAACAAGTAGTATAGCTTCCGAAGCACTGCATGGTGATATATATCAGCATCAGAGAGAGAGAACATTGAATGGTTTTCGGCAAGGGAAATTCACAGTGCTTGTTGCCACTGATGTTGCAGCTCGTGGACTTGATATTCCCAATGTTGATTTGGTAAGTTAAAAAATGACGATTTTCGGTCCACATATAAACATCCCTTTTCCAGTTTTGATTTTATAAGAATTTTCTTGAAATTCTAGGATTTTATTTTCATTGTTCGTGTTATATTTAATGTCAACTGAGTCTGAACTTGAAGTAATCAAATCAATCACTTGGATTATCGTAATTATCACTTGGATTATTGTAATTATGATATTAGGATTTTTTATTGAAGATCTAGAAGTTTGAGTCTTGAGATATCTTATCCCTATGTTGGATTAGGACTTTATTGCCTACTTGGGATTGGGATTTTTCAATTCTTAATTTTGGGTTGCCTGTAATAAAATTTTGATTAGTTTTTTTATATACGGAGAAATTTCCACTAAATTTGGCATTCAATCTTTATTGGTTATCACTGTAAAGTATTATCTTACTTGGCAATGTGTTTGTGCAAGCAGTAGCTTGATTACTTCTTTTGACTCATTTCAATTCTGTTTATCGCCAGAAGTTTAAGATCTATATTTGAATCATAAGGTTTTTATGCTTTGGTCAAATACAAATACTGAATTGCTGTCTGTTGTCAACATATTGAGAAGCTTGTTGGTGTTACATTGATTTCTTCAGGTTATACATTATGAACTTCCCAATGATGCTGAGACTTTTGTACATCGTTCTGGTCGTACTGGGCGAGCAGGAAAAGAGGGTACTGCCATTCTGATGTATACCAGTAGCCAGAGGAGAACACTTAGATCCCTTGAGCGTGATGTAGGCTGCAAATTTGAATTTGTTAGTCCACCAGCTATGGAAGAGATTTTGGAGTCATCTGCTGAGCAAGTTGTTGCTACACTTAATATAGTTCATCCTGAGTCTGTTGATTTTTTCATTGCAACTGCACAAAAACTGGTTGAAGAACAAGGGGCAAGGGCCCTTGCAGCTGCTCTAGCACAGATGAGTGGATTCTCTCGACCTCCTTCATGTCGGTCTCTTATCAATCATGAACAGGTATCAGAGAAGCTTATACTTTCAAATTAAGTTATCAAGTTTTGAAATTTTTTAAAGGATTTATTGGTTCCCCATATTCCTTCCGGGTGATACTATACATAATGATTTATATCTCATTAGAAGTATGGAAAGGATGTGCCATCTGCATCTAGTAGAAAATCTGTTCAGCACAATAAAAATCTAAATGTTGCCCTGGCAGAATAGCAATTGCAATATAATTATTAAATTATAGGTCTAATTCGGAACCGTCCGATAAAATCGAATATTATCTAGCTTAGAGATATATCAAGGGATAAATAATCGGACCGGTCCTTAGATTTTCTTTAAGGCTTTAAGAGAGCTGTATGAGGTGAAAATCTCATGTACGGTTTTGTAATATAGATGGTAACAGTAATGTCATCACCGACTAGGATTATCTAACAGTTTAAGTACAACTGATATAGTTGATGCACAATCAAAATATGGTTTTTGGGGATGGAATAAATTCACTCAACTCTATTAGGTGTTTTCCAAACTCAAAACCAGATAACTTGGTATGTTTGGTTTTGATATTTTATGTTTGCTACTCGGTTAATATTTTGAAAAGCTAGTAGTTATTTGATTAGCTTTTAAGTTGAAATTACTCTAAAAATATTTGACAAGATTGCTTCTAAATTAATTAGTTTTTTTATTTATTTCTCTCATAGCTCATAGTTGATCTTATATGTAAATGCTGTTTTTGCACGTGTTATCCTGTTAGCTCATTAAAACTTGGTGCTGTAGGGATGGACTACATTGCAACTGTCTCGAAATCCAGATACTTCTGGAAGATATTTTTCTGCAAGATCTGTCACTGGGTTTCTTTCAGATGTTTATTCTCCAGCTGCCGATGAAGTTGGAAAAATACATTTAATTGCAGATGAGAGAGTTTGTAACTTTGTAGCTGAGTATTATTATTTATTTCTGATGTGCTAGATTCTTGTCAGGAACTTCAGTATTATTAAGATAATCACCACACTGTTCAATTTATTCCAATGTTGGTAATGCCTGTATGAGGTTCAAGGAGCTGTTTTTGATCTTCCAGAGGAAATAGCTAAAGAGTTACTCACTAAGGATCTGCATCTGGAAACACTATTTCCAAAATCACCAAGGTAAATTACAAAGTTTTGGTAATCCTCTTGTTTTCTAATTCTTTATCATTTGTGTGTCTGCCTGTTTTATTCCCCTACTAAAACACCAACCATATTTTGGTATCAGTTTATTGGATTAATAATTTGACAAATGTGAATTCACATTTTAATTGCATCGGCAGTTACCTCCTTTGCAAGATGATGAACCTGCAAGTGATTTCTAGGGGAAGTTTTCTGACAGAGATCAAAGTAACCGAAGAGGTTCTAGGGATCAGAGGGGTTTTAAAAGTTCACGAGGATGGGAAGGAGGCCAAGACTCTGATGATAAGTTTGGACGAGGTGGTAGAAGTTTCAGATCTGGCAACAACAGGTTTCGAATGGGTAAAAGCAGTGGGGATGACTGGCTAATTGGAGGCAGTAGTAGATCAAGCAGGTTTTCATCATCCAACAGGTTATAGACTTATAGCAACTGTTTTACTTATGTTTGTTATGTTTTTTCCTGTTCAAGTTATAATAAGGTTCGTCTATGTAATGTAATATTTAGGTGTATGTAATAACTTAACCATGTCTGAATGTGCATTGCAGAGGTGGCGGGCATGGAGGGGCCTGCTTTAATTGTGGAAAACCTGGTCATCGGGCATCAGATTGTACCACCAAAAAACGAGTCTTTTTCTAGTTTTGATATTTTCCGCTTTGGCACCACCTAGTCCAAGACTTGAGCTCCCGCTCCCACTAGTGATGCCCTAATGTGTTCAAGAAATTGAAAGATGCTACCCCGAAAGAATTACAGATCGATGCTACGTTACATATCTCTTGTTTTTATAGTATTCTACAGATTTTGTTGTAATTTTTTTATTTATCATTTACATTGCGGCATCATGATAGTATTTTTTTGTTTTCAAGAACAGTAACTGTACGATTCTGTTTTGTCAGCTTAACAATCATGCTTCTTTACCCTGTGTGTTTTATAAAAATGGCAAGAATAGGCTAATAGCCTTATATGTAGGGGTGGCAATTCGTGTTCATGGGTCG
Source organism: Glycine tomentella (assembly GCA_007407185.1). Taxonomy (NCBI): domain Eukaryota; kingdom Viridiplantae; phylum Streptophyta; class Magnoliopsida; order Fabales; family Fabaceae; genus Glycine; species Glycine tomentella. Next base: position 36,260 of record PYAF01004301.1, on the reverse strand, counting down.
GGTTCGGGTCAACCCGGGTCTGACACGAACACGAATAGGCTCAACCCGAACACGACAAGATTAACAATTCGTGTTGTAAAAGTCAACCAGAACACGACCCGTTTATTACACGGGTTGACACGATACAACCTAAATTTAAGCACAATTTGGTTTTACACGACATGACCCGACCCACTCGACACGAGTAAAAATAAAATGATATTAATTCAAATCATATTTAATTTGTTTAATATAATTCAAATCAAAATAAGTTACATTTAACTTCATCAATCCAATATAAAAACATAATTAAATGCAACATACAAAAATAAATGAGAATTTTAACTTAGATATGGATGTATATATGAAAATATTACTATAATAGCCATATAAAAATAAATGAAAATAATACTTACGGATTAGCGGGTTAACGGGTTAACATGTAACCCGACACGATTTTTTTCGTGTCAAATTTTTTCAACCCGAACACGACCCATTTATTAAACGGGTTGACCCGAACACGAAAAAATCGTGTCGGGTCCGAGTTGGATTGATGGGTCGTGTCACAAATTGTCACCCCTACTTATATGCAGAATTCACTTCCATTTGCATCAAGGGTATCAAAAGGGGCCAGTTCGGCCCACATGGGTTGATCCATCATGGGTTGAGACGTAGATAGGCCGAATCAGCCCAGCTTAATTTTAAATGAGCCATGTTTTTTCCAGCCCGGCCCGACCTATCACGGGTTGGTGGGTTGGCTCACCAAATTTTTTTTAATACAAAATCCTAAATAATAAAATTTTAAAAATGATGGGGAGGTCAGAAACTAGTGAGTACGGAGCAGCACACAAAACAAGAGCCAAGAGGGTTGTTGGACGTGCGAGCACAAGCCAAGAGCGTGAGCTGCTGTGGTGTGGCAGTGGTGAATCGACGATGATAGAACTTGAGCTGCTGTGGTGTGGCAGTGGTCAATCGACGATGATAGAGCTTGTCTGTTGGATTAGGGGATTTAGGATTTTGAGAAATGATGGATGGGGAGCACATATGAGTTTGGAGAGAAAGAGAAAGAGAAAGTGAGTCGGGTTAAGTGAGTTGGGTTCGTTTTCTACTATCAAATGTTTTGTTTTTTTGACCTGATCTGGCCCAAACCCATGATGAGCTAGGTTGGGTCACCAAATTTATTTAACACTCCTACTTTGCACATGATATTAAAATAATACAAATTAGTCATTCGTCATAATTTTCCTTATTTTGATATCATTGCCTGGCATTACTAATTCACCTTCCATGCATTACCAAACTGAAATATGTAACAAACAAATATCATGCATATAAAACCAAAGACAACAAAAATGCTCATGTCAATCTAATTCCAAACCATCTATGTTATTGCATGTTTCATTTGTAATTAGAAATGTTGAAGTGCATGTTTTAATGCAAATACAATGGATAAAAGTAAAATGAACGCAAAAACAAGGATCCTGATTCATTGGCAAAATTATTTATGCCTCAAATGTGTAATTTTACAACCGATGATGAGTGAGTTTTCACTACTTACCAAAAAGAACGTTGATAACATTTCTAAAAACAGGCCCTCTTTTACTGGCTAGAACCTCCTTCACAGCCTTCTCGTCAGGAACAAACCCCTTACCCTTCATCTGCTCCAACAAGCGTGCAGCCTCATCAAGCTTCTCCTCCCTCACCAACCCCTCAAACACACAAGCATAAGTTTGCACATTAGGTCTCATTCCCTTATCCATCATCTCCAAAACGTACTTACTAGCTTCCTTCACAAACTTAACATCAGCAGCAGCAGCAAGACCCTTGATGAGAACCGCATAGGTGTAAGCATTGGGAGAGACCCCAGAAGCCAACATGCGCATGTAAACCTTGAGAGCCTCTTTTGGCTGAGCGGCGTTGGCGTAGGCCTCGAGGACGGCGGTGTGGGCCACCACGTCGGGCATGTGGCCCTTGTCCTTGATCTGGGCGAAGAGCTCTAGGGCTTCGTGGGTGAGACCCTCTTTGGACAATGCGTCGAACATCTTGACTGCGTGGTTGAATAAGCCGTTACCGGTTCTCATGTTGTGGAATATCTGTTGCAGGTCCTTTGGGTCCGAGGAGGGATCTTCTACTGCGGGCTTCTTGCTGAAGGGGTCGTAAGGGGGTGGCACTACCTTCTTGCTCGTGCCGGTTTCTTTGTAGTCTTCGTCGTCTGTGTCAGAGAGGGAGAAGTTGACCTTGGTGTCCACGGGCTTCTTGGTGGAACTGAAGTGCCGATGAATCGCGTTGGAGTTTGAAACGTTGAGAGAAATGGGTGCGGAAAATGTGTGGCGGCGGAATAAGCTGTTATTTGAGTTGGATGTGAAAATTAAAGCGGTACGACGTATTGCTGCAACTGTGCCTCTGCCAAACAAAGCCATTCTCTTCTCTTCTATTCTCAGATACTTGTGCAAGAATAAAGTCTCACTCGATCACTCACTTTACTCGTGTTGGAAAGCCTTCTAGAATATTTGAACGGCGGATTGGCTTCCATAACGTAACTCTTCAAATGTAGCAGCTTTTATATCAAAATAAAAAAGTAAATTACACTACCTCACCTAATATTTAAAAAAAATTATACATGTTTTTTTCTCATTTTTTGAAAAGGATATATATGTCTCTCAAAAAATTAAAGAAATTACATATCTCTTCTAAATATCTTTTCTAAAGTTTTAAAATATTACACAGACTTCCATTTATTTTTAAAATATACACAAATCTTATAAATATCATTTAAGCAATTCACAATAACAAATTATGTATGTTGACATTTTGATTACAAAAGAATAAAAAATAATGTAAAAAAGTTTAAAAACATGACACTTCCTACAACATACATATAGATTCATATGTATTCAAACCTAATTTTTGGGGAAAAAAATAACAGATTTAAATTTTGCGAATACAAAAAATAGATAATTTTTTTGCATATCAGATTCCAATCATTTTCATATTTATAAGGATGAAAAATATATTTTAGCCTTTTTTAATTAAAATTGTCAATGTAGATTTTGAAAATAGAAAAAAAAATGTGTAATTTTCTTAAACCATATGTGAAACATGTGTAGGATTTTATAATAGGAGGGAAGACGTGTAATTTTCAGACAAATGTAATTTACTCAAATAAAAATAGTATACCTTTTTTATTTCTTTTAACCAAAACAATATATTCCGAATAATTTATCATACGAGTGCGGTAAAACATCGTGTCATCGTAAAATTTTGCACAACACTAGGTTACAATTCTCACTTTTTTATAAATAAAAAAACAAATCATTTGAAATACAAAATTCAAGAATTGCAATAGAAAAAAATTAACCAAAACATGTATATATTTAACTGTCATCCTGAACTTAATAGTTTGCAGAACATTATGTCCAAATAAAATGCTCAGTCCAACAAGTTAACTTAACCTGTCCATTGCCCCGCAGAATATGCGAGTTACGTACGTTGATGAATTTAACACGTAACCCAACCCATTTTAACTAGCCGAATTCAACTCACTTTGTATAGCAGTTATAGTTTAGATTCCACCGCATAAAATGTTACACATTTTGTTACTTAATTGTCATCTAGATTGCCTCTTTGGTATTAAATAGCAAGTCAACATACATATCGTCTCGTCTCCATCTCGCCAAAAGTAAGGCAAACATACCCCTAAAAAATTCATCTCTTAAACAGAGCAATTGGTCCCAATTAATCTATCGAGTCTAGTGTTGAAACGAATTCCAAAAATGCACTTTAGCTTCTCCTATAAATACAAGTATAAAGAAGTGTCAAACACGCGTTATAAGAGTGAAAATATACTGATATGAATTTGCTAGTTGAATTGACTATGCAATCAGGACAACAATCGCACTGGTTAACTTAGACGACAGAAAGATATTTAGAAATGAGGCTGGTCTAAATTAAAAATGGAAAATCTTCAATCAAAATGGTTCTGCCAAAGTCGAGTAGTACAAATTTGAGTCACCAGCCAACTAAAATAAATGGAAAAATAAATTGCAACAAAGCAAATTACACTCTTATCCTCTGTTTAAGATCAAAAAATTCCACCTGGATAAAATCTAGATACTCATAATTGCTTCACTCAATCGTCCTCACCGAACTACCAAGCCTTGGGCTGCCTGGGAACCATCCTCCGTTATTTTGTTGGCCTGAATAGTACTGATAACATTTGCAATATTTCCCTAGAAATAGGAAACAAGCAATCAAACATCATAGCAAATAAAAAATCAGTCACTTGTGTTGAAGTAACGCCATTTCATCAAATAAAAGTTGTTACAAAAAAAAAAATCATCAAATAAAAGGATATATTATGAAATAATAATTAAAATTGTATACACCACCAATATAGTGTACACACACATATATATATATATATATATAACTTTAGTGATATTCTTGTTAATGAAAAAGTCATAAGCATTTCAATATGCAGCATAATTCAAATCTTACAAAAATGTTGGCCATTCATGATATTAAAGGTCATAAATTCAAGACAGTTATTGATTGAAATTCTGATTAGCAAAAATTAAATTCCGAAGTTCTTTTCCTCCAAAGTTTAATTTTTGAATTCAATTATCAATTAAAAATAGGAATAGTATAAAAATTTCAATGCATTTTGATGTATCTAGTTATAATTCTGAAAATTATGGACGAGAAATTCTTTACCCTCCATGTCACTAGCTTTGTTCTCAGTGTTTGCCATTGGTGCTGACCAAACACACGCTCGGTAGGATGACTGCACATTAAACATTTGCATTAAATTAAATCATGGATAACAACTGAATGAATTTTCAACTTAGGGGGATATATGATGCTGAACAAAAATAACTATGGCCAATAGGTGCAACTGTTCAAGTCCATGTGTCCAGAGTAGGGAGCTGAGAGAGACAAAAAATAGAGGTAGAGCATACCTGACAACTACAACTTGATTCATTTGGTCCATCTTACAGTCAATTAAGTTAGCAGTTAATCCTTTAACTACCCATAGTTCCACCTCATCATCGCTGATCTGAAAGGGATGTCGCAACATTTCAATTATGCTAGGAAGAACACAAATACAAACATAGAAACCAAAAATAAATTTACCTGAAGTGTGTCCCTAATAAGTTCATATGGAATTTGGCCAGATCCATCAGAGCTAAGATCCACCAATGACAAAAGCCTCATTTTGGCAATGCATTCTTCATGCACCAGGTCTAAAAGAGCATAATAACATCAAAACATTTTGATAGTAACAAAGTAGAAAGAACCCTGTATATGTAACTATTGATAAATGATAATCATTCATAAACAGTGCTTACCATAACTTTTCAACAAGGTAGAATTGGCAGCATGATAGTCTAAGTATGCATCCAGCCTCTGGGTAAGAAAAATCTTAAGAAGCTGATATAGCAGCGCATATTTGGCATCCTTCTCCAGTTGTACAACAGCAGGCAAGTCTAGTAAATCACACTGCAACACAACAATCAACTTCGTGAATGCTCTTCAAGAACTTACAACAATCTTGGCCAAAAATGGCATTAAAAATATTCGACTTAGATATACAAGAGTTAAATTAATAAAGAGATCATTGAAAGCAACCAAAAGACAAATAGAAGTTCTAATTTCTAAATAAAGATGGCCTATAACAGCAAGAAAGCATCCTTATCACACTATGGGTTTTAGTAATAAACAATTATGATGTTTCACTGTTCCAAACTTCTAAGCAGAAAGATGAGCATCGTCTAAGCAAAGGAAGCAATCGAAAAAACAAGTGAGGGTATTAGTATTGACAACAGTAACTCATAAAACTAATTGAACAATGTAGGAAACTGTAAGATCATACAATCTTTCAAACTTCATAATTAGAATTAGACAAGGTACCTGAAATACGTCAGGTGCCCTCACAAATTCCACAATTGCACGTGCAGCCTCCTCCTTGGCTTCACTCAAAACATGTGAGTCATTTTCCGAAAAAGTTGCCAGATAACTGGTCAGGAACTTAAAAGCATCCTTTGACATGCTGAGATAAAATGAGATTCAATACTAATTACTATTTTTTGTATTAAAAAAAAGAGTGAAAGATGGAAGGTTGCTGTCTCAAGGAGGAGCAGTACTGATGAGAAGAAACTTAAGTGGTACTCCCACTCCCAAGAGAGGTAAGAGAACATTTTTAAAATTGATGTTAAAAGGAATTCACTTCTGCTATACCTTTTATTTTCCTTCAAAATATTAGAGACAGAGAGAAAGAGCTCTCTCTGTTCTGGTATCCCAATTTTCCAGTCTTTCAAGAAGTTATCAATCTTCTTGAATGAAGGTATAATGTGTTCTGTGACTTTCCCATCAACAGCTAAATTCAGTAACTTAATGTAGACATAAAACTGGCAGTATGGAGTCTCCAAAAGGTTGAACAGACTGATCATACTGTAAAGAAAAGAGAAGATATTTTAAAAACAATAATATAAATAGTCACAATAGCATGCATATTGGGAATAACCCAAGTCCCACATCGGCTAGAGATAGTGTCAAGTCAGAGTATATAAGTGGAGAACAATCCTCACCCTACAAGCTAGCTTTTGGGGTTGAGTTAGGTCTAAACCCACATTCTAATATGGTATCATAGCCTATCCTAGATCCATTAATGGGCCACCCACCATGTTATCCACGCACCAAGCCCAAAAGTGCTGGGCGTGAGGGGGTGTATTGGGAATAACCCAAGTCCCACATCAGCTAGAGATAGTACCAAGTCAGAGTATATAAGTGGGGAACAATCCTCACCCTACAAGCTAGCTTTTGGAGTTGAGTTAGGTCTAAACCCACATTCTAATAATGCATTACCAAAATTTTTAAACCTAGTAGCATGTGACATTACATCTTCAATCGCACAGCAGGCTTTTCGTTTGGCTGCTGGAGTATTTTTGTAGTTATAACTTTTACAATCTCCATCACTTCATCTGGATTTTCGGTCTTCGTAACAAGATTGCAGATGATAGTGAAGATGGATTCTATATCTGTTACAAGAAATAACAGACCTTGTTAACACACTCACATTCAGCTGGTAACATTAATGACAGATCCTATCAACCTGAGCAGTCTCCATATAACATCAAATTGGATTCTAACAAGAAAGTGAGAAATGCAATACCCAAAAAGGAAGCTATAGAGGCAACATAATCAAGAAAAGGGGCTGAGAGAATATTACACATCAATAATGCCATATACAGACCAAAGTAGCAGAGTTGGGAAAGGCTCCAGCTCAGATGATTGCACAAAGCATACACGCCACATAGAATTCATGCTTTTCATCAATGAAATTGGAACTAGGCCAAAATGCAAGAGGAATACAACACCAATTGCAGAGGTAAAACAGATGACTCTACCTTTTTCAGAAACCTTCGAGAAAATCAATTCAGCAGAGGTAATCATCAATGATGCTAGCTCCAACCACTTTCCCATAACAATGAATTCTTCGGCCTCCATGCAGAGTCTGCTAACTTGGGGCTCAGCAACCTGACAAACCAAGATGGGAAACACTAAATTCACAAATAATACAAGCACCAAATTAAAACAACAACAAAAATGCGCTTACATATAACAAGATGCATTAGTGCACAGAGCAGCAATAAAAGAAAATAATCTAGCACCGACAAACCCTAAAAATGCACATAAAAATTACTATTCCCAATATGTCTATATCAACCTCTCTCACATCCAACCTACCAATGTATCTGACTATTATATACAATTCCCTGCCTTTCATTTTCTGAACTTCGACGTGAATCTAGGAAAATTCTACAACACTAAACGAAGACACAGAACGAGTCCTCACAAACACACCAAAACTTAAAATTCTATCATAAGTCACCGAGTTTTACAAAATCAGATTCAATTTTAAGCTCCACGAGCATTACAACTTAGCAGATACACAGCGCATCGTGAATAAAACCGTTATGTCCCTAGCAGACAATCAGAAGTAATCTCACATCTTAACCAACAAATAAGCACAATAACCGAACCACTCACAGTTAAAGCCAAGAAAAAGGCCAGAGAAGGGTTTGAGGTAGACGGAGATAGAGAGAAGAAAGAGGAAGAAAGTAACCTCGGGACCGGCATCGGCCCAGGCAAGTTCAGAGGCGAATCGAACGACGGAGAGTGCAGCGTCTTCTTCGGAGGTTGGCACCACAGTCGCCATGCTTTTTGTAACTGCGAGATTCGAAACCCTAGCTAGCTCGCGCAGCAGAGAACACGACGTGAGCAACCAAAAACCCGGCGTAAAAGAAAGAGAATAATAAGGAATGCTGTGATTGGAGAGTAACAAATTATAAGATTTTTTCAAATTAAAAAGTATTTATATAAAATAAAAATTCAACATACTAGTGTAAAATACAGGAATAACTAAATCTGTAGTCCCTAAATTTTTACAAAATTTAATTTTTAATTCTTAAATTTTTATTTTACTGATCAAAATTCCTTAATTTTTTTTAAGATTTTTAATCTTCCCAAATTTTTATTTGATTAGTTAATATTTTTAAACTTTTAAAAAAAATTGAATTTTCAGTCTTTAAATAAAAATTTAATATTATTTTTATTTATTTAATGAGATTTTAAAGACTTAAAAAATTCAAAAATATAAGAACTAAAATCTTAATAAAAAAATAAAATATAGATATAAAAACTTATTTAGTTAATCCTAAAATATATTTGTTAGCCCTTAGTCCCGTTTTTATCTTTATTTTTATTTTTAGTCTCTTATAATTTTCTATTTACTATTTTCAATTTCTCATATATTATATTGTTTTATTTCCCTTTTGTTTTAGTATATGTTTGATAGAGATAAAAGAAATAAAAATAGAAGAGATAATTTAAAAAGGAAAAATAAAGGTAAAATAAAATTAAATGTTAAATTGTTTGTTTGAAGATAAATGAATGAGACATAAAGTGAAAATATATTATGATTAAAAAATCATTATATCCTTAATATAAAGTCACTTGACTGATAATAAAAAAGACAAAAATTAAATAAAAATATCACATGAAAAAATGACATCCTCTAATTAGATATTACTTTTTATAAATATTTTACACTAAAAAAATGAGAGGAAGGAAAATTTTAATTTTTAAATTTTTTTATATAAAAAATAATTTTCCCTTCCACCTTCTATCCAAAAACAAAAATATTTTGTTAGTCATATTTTTTTTCTTCTTTATTTTCTTTCCTCTCATTTTCACTCCAAGCAAACGAACCTAAGATAACTATTTCCCTCTATACTAATTAATTTTCTTGCCTCAAATAAACAAGACCGTTAATTCGTGACATAAATTTTAACAGTGATAAAGTGACTAGTATAAAATTTTTGGAAAAAATTCGTTTAAAATGTTTATTTTTGTAACATTTACGGTTGTTTTATAAAATCTGGAGTTCTGAGTTTTGATTTTTTTTTTTTTGCTTTTTTTAATATTTTTGATAATTTTGATCCATCAGAAAATTGCAGTAGTTAAAAACCGCAAGAAACATATACATAAAATTTCCAAACACAAATTCTACTTATTACTTCATCACTTAACAATTGAAATTTATGTTAGAGACTAAAAATAAAACGAAATAATTTATGAGAACTGAAAATGTAAAAAGACAAAATCATCATGAATTAAAATTAATCAATTTTTTTTACTAGGAATCTAAAGTAAAAAATTTAAATAAATTTAAGGACTAAAAATATAATTAGCTCAAGTAAAATTATGAGTAAATAAATTCATAAATCAACATAAAATGAAAGATCTAAAACATATAATTTTTCTTTGTAATATGTTATCAAGTATTAAGAGTTACTCAAAATTTTCTTTTTTATGTGAGTAACACTTACATTTCACTAAATTTTTTTCTCCATAAATTTTCTCTTTTGAGGAAAATTTTGTTTGAGATAATGTGAGTACATATTTCAATAGTGATTTTGAATCTTAGTTTATTACATTATGAAAAACTAATCTCTTTCATTAAACTCAACCCCGTTAATTATTAATTATTATTTTTTCACTAATAAAAGAATAGCTCTTTTGACTAATAAAAGAATAACTCATTCCATTATTCTGTTAAAAAAAACTCATCCAATTATTGATTTAATTGGTATGCATAAAAAAAATTTAATACCATCAACTAATCACATCATTGTCATATCTTTAAAAAAAAATTAAATTTTATCCTAACTATCTTAAAAAAACATTCATTTTATGAATTGTATAACAATTCCAACAAAAAAAAAATAACTGGATAACAAATAAACTCTTCAATTATACTAAATTATTTTATTTTCATTTGTAATTTTGTTTACTAAATTGCCTATTTGAATGTAAAATAATTGTATATTATAATTGGATGAACTAACGAAAGATATTCAAAAGGAAGTGTTGTGGTGTATGTTTTTTGTACATGATATCGTACTTATTGATGAGACCAAAGATGGTGTTAATAAGAAACTGGAATTGTGGAAAAACACTTTAGAGTCTAAAGGATTCACAATAAGCAAAAGCAAGACAAAGTATATGAAGTATGAGTTTTCGCAGGGAAGAGATGGTGATCAAGAAACAGTGCATCTACCTGGTTAAGAGGTACCCAAAAAAGATGTTTTTAGATACTTGGGATCGATTTTGCAAAAAGGTGGTGAGATTGATGAGGATGTTAATCATAGAATTAGAGCAAGGTGGATAAAATGACAAAGTGTATCTGGGTATTTGTGTGACCGTAAAATCTCTCTTAAGTTAAAAGGAAAATCTATAAAACAGTTGTTAGATCAGCAATGTTATATGGAGCAGAATGCTGGTTAGCACATAGGCAACATGAGCACAAAATAGTGGTAGCAGAAATGAGGATACTAAGGTGGATGTGTGAGTATACGAAGATGGATAAGATAAGAAATGAGGATATTCGACGAAAGGTAGCAGTTGTTCCGGTGTGTGAAAAGATGAGGGGGCATAGATTGAGATGATTTGAGCATGCTATGAGACGACCACTGGGTGCCCCCCGTTAGAACAATAGTTTGTTACCAAGAGCTCGACACAAAGAGAGGTAGAGATTGACCGAAACTTACATGGGAAAAAGTAGTTCAATAAAACCTTATAGAGTGGGATATAGATTGGCGGATGATGTGTCTTAGGACGGAGTGGAGAAAAACTATAAGCTTGGTGGAGGGGTAAACCATTAGTATTTCTATGTTTCAGTCGTTCCTTTTTTAGTTATTTTCCTCTTCATTTTCCCCTCCTCCTTTCACCCTTCTTTTATTTTAGCTTATTTTTCTTTTCTTTTGTCTTATTTGTTGATTTCAGGGGGAGCTTCATGAAGTTTGGAAGTCTTTGATACAAGAAGAGTTTTGTGCTTTCAACATGCTTGAAGACTTGAAATTTTATGTAAAAGGAAAGCAATCTGATTGATCCATGCATTCACATAGTTAATCATTCATTCATTGATTTAACGAAGTGATTTTTATAAAAATCAAACAAAGTTTTTTATACTTTACTAAGGTTTCTATTTTGACTTAAAGGTTTTTGGAAAAATTATTTTTATACTGTTGTAATCGATTACATTAAAGATATAATCGATTAAATTGTTCTTAGTTCATTCTGGAAAAACCTTCAAGAACAAAGTAATCGATTACCTATCGGAATAATCGATTATTTAACCTTTGTTTTCACATACACTGCTTTGTTGAAATACTTTAATCGATTGCCAATAAATAGTAATCGATTACAAAGCTTTACATTGCTACTCATGGTTTTAAGACTTTTTGGAAGAATTGATTACCAATAAATACTAATCGATTACACAGGCTTAAATTGAAAAAGTCATCTTCCTGCTTTAATCGATTACCATTTCTAGTAATCGATTACACCTTGTATCTGAATTTTGTAAGTTTGCATTAGATAATCGATTACCACATTTCGTAATCGATTACACAATGTATTTTGGAATGCCACAAGCTCTTGCCTTAATCGATTACCAAAAACAGTGCATTTTATATTTTGCAAGTTCCTGTCTTAATCGATTACAAAGGCGGAATAATCGATTATTTTGTTCGTTGCTCATGCCCAGAAACTTTGTTAAACACTTTAATCGATTACAAGGTTTATTTAATCGATTACATGAGCATTTTAATCGATTATTAGGTGCGTTTAATCGATTACAGGCAGTTACAAAAAGCTGTTATAAATAGAACCTTGACTCAACTGCTTTTCTAACTTTGTGAAACATTACTCATTCATATTTTCTGAGCTTAAATAGTCTTGTGAGCATTCTTAAGTGTTTTTCAAGGGATAAAGTCTTTCTTGCTCCATGATGTCTTAATCATGAGTGTTTGAGTCATGCTTGAAGTTTGAAACCTGTTCAAGATTAAGGAAAGTTGTGCTTTTTGATTTGTAATCATTCAACCTAAGTTGGTAACTCATGTTACATTGCATCATTAGATCATCAGGTTGTCTCTCTCCTTAATCTGGTTGTAATTTTTGTTTTCTATTTTCTTTGTGAATTGACTATTGTATTTGGGTTCTTGCTTGTAACTAGAGAAGGGGTTCTCTAGGTGAAAGAACTGAGTAGTGTTCTCAGGTTCTTGTCTCTTAGAATCCAATAGGGTTTTAGATTTATGTACTTTATCTAGGGTTGATAAAGGGAGACTTTGTAATTGCTTGTAAGAAAAGAAAATTACAATAGTAGAACTCTAATCTAGTGTTGGTTGGAAGAAAACTGGATGTAGCTTCTAGTGTTGAAGTGAACCAGTATAAATCTGATTGTCTTGTTTCTCTAATCCTTAACTCTTATATTCATTGTGTTTTTGTTTAAATTGCTTGATCAATTATATCAGTTTTGATTCATTGAATTCCTTGGGGCTGAAATACTTCATTAAATAAAGTTTTTGGCCTTTGAAAAGTTATAAAGATCCTAAGAACTCTGATTTTGATTAAAGAATTGTTTAAATACCAAGACTTAACCAATTCACCCCCTCTTAGTTAAGTGTGAGATATTCATATTCTTTACATTACTGTCCCCTTTTCTTTCCATCTTCCTTTCTTTTTATTAGTCTTATTTTCGATCTATTATTGAGTTTATCTACCACCAATCTTAATTAACTTGGGTTAAAAGTGTTATTGATGTTGATAAATTCAAAATATAATTTATATTTCTAATAATATTTATTAATTATAAATTTTAATTATAACATTATTTATATATTTAAAAATAATTATTTATTATGAATGAATAAAGATGTTCACCATGTGCGATAATGCATAAACTAAAATACTAATTATATGTAATGAAAATATATCCATATGTTATTATATTATAAATATAAATAATAAATAAATACATATACAACTTAGAAAATGAAACTTAACTCGCGCAATCTTCACTCTCTTAAATAAACATTATCAATATTTTTTCTATCTCCTTTTTGAGTATATCTCCACAGCTAATTAAACTCTTAAACTATCTTATTTTTATCTTTATATGTATAATTGATTTTTTAATCCTATACTTTTTTAATATACACTCTTTAATTAAATTAAAACATTTTTTTAAAAGTGGTTATCAAAAATATAATCAGGAGTGAGAGTCTCACTCTTCCACTCTTTTATTAACATTCTCAATACTCTTTCAATTTTTTTTTCTTTTAAAGTTGCATTTCATTAAGTAATTCTGCAATTAGCCAAAAACTTTCTCCCTTAATCAAATAAAATTATCTCTTATTCTTTTTTTTTATCTCAGTACATTTTATCTCTATTATAAACTAAATTTTAATATTTTTTCTCCTAAATAATCTATTCTTGATATTTATTTTTTTATAGTAAATTTAAAATATAATTTATAAATAAAAATTTTTATTATAAAATTTAATTATAATATTACTTAAATGTTTAATTTTTTTGTTTATCATAAATTTTAATTTTACAAATATATGGATTTATCTTATATATTGCATACTTTAAAATACTGATTATTTATATATAAGTTGTATATAGTATTACCATTTGATTGTATATGGACATTATCTAAAAAGATTATAATTTTTTTAATACAAGTTTAACATGGTTTTTTTATAGAACGTATATGGGTATTATTGTTAAATTATAAAATACTAATATTATAATTATTTTATAATTTGTTTTGTCTTTAAAAAATTGGCGTTTGAGATATATTCTACTCTTTATTTATAACTTAAAATAATATATTTCAAAGTGTTTCATCAAATCCAATTATCAACTTAAAATAATATACTATCAAAAAAACTTAAAATAATATTTTTTGGACCATTGGATGAACACTCCATATTTATGACACTTATGAATTAGATTTTATATTCCTCACTACATCATATTTATCGTGATTTTCACCATGATATTATGCGAAATATTCATCAACGATTAATTTTTGTTGGAGAACTTGATTGACATATTTAGTAGAATTGCTATTTTAATCACATTTACTTCCATTCATAAAATTCGAACTCAAAATTATGTTTAAGAACATCCAATCCAATAACACTTTGGCTTGTTAGTTTCTTTTTTCTTTTTTGTATTTGTAAAAGTTACAAATATTTTCAGAATTTTGTTGATTTTGGAAGAAATTATCTTCTATACACTACTATGCTTATAAACCTATTATGACAATTAGTTAATATTTGATGTTGTTATTAATTGATGACATGACTTTGAAAGCTCTAAATGTTAAAAGCTTATATAACTCACTAATGAATTATTCTATAAAATAGTTATAAATTAGGTAGGGTCTTGTTCTTGGGTATTTTGATTCACATTTCATGTCAATGTTGCAACAAATAGTTATTTTGCAAGATTGACCACAAAAAGTACAATGAAATTGATCTGGTTGGTGATGATCAAGCTTGTATTTTATAAGGACACACATTCAAATCTTCCTATCAATGTGAAGACTTTATTAACAAATAATTTATAAATATCTCTATAAATATTTTTTAATTTTGAGGATTCGTCTTGACCCTAGTGAAATCCCAACATCCAACTAACCTAAATTTTTTATGCTAAAATATGTTTATGATCCCTGATATATATCCAACTTTTATTTTTGATCTTTGATAAAAAAAAATATCTTTGCTTTTACTCCCTGATATTTAAAAAGTTTTGCTTTTAATCCTTGCCATTAGGATTTCTTTGTTAACTAATAACGTGTCCTTTAAATTTTTAAAAATATGAGTTGTGGCGGTTTTAAAACCATCAATATTAATTTTGAAATTAAAATTACAATTTATGACGACTAAAAACTGTCAAAATCAATTAAACTAAAAATAAAATAGATCTAACATTGTTCATTACAAACACAAAATCATAACTAATTGTTGATTGTTAGACAATGGACGATAGAAATAGAGGATAGTAGTTGTCTGGTCTAGTACTCTTGTCTTTTGTATAGGTTGTCCAATCTTTTGTAATCTAGTGGAGCGTCCGGTCACGTAGAAGGGAGCGTCCAGTTTGGTAGTTCATTAACATAGGTTGTGTTGTAAATGTAATTATTTTCTATTTTTCTGTTGTAGTTGTTTTCGGTTAGACATTTAGTTGTTGTCTCCTTTATAAGGAGCTTTGTACTATGGGTTCAAAGAGCTTTAGAGTGTTTTGAACTCTTTCATTGTAAACTCTTCTATTCACTGTTAGAATCAAGAAGCTGAAGCAAAAAATTTCAAGTTGGAGAAGCAAATGATTTTGATGTTTCACATGCCCAATCTTAATTAATGGCATTTGTAATTTGTTTCTAAGCTTGGTCAATCAAGATAAAGCTTTGTAATCCTCATTATTCATGCATTCATACATTCATATAACGAGAAATAATCATATAATGTTAATCAATCAAGTAATGATTCATAAAGGCTATTAGAAATTGTGTAAAACAATTTCTCACTGTTTTAATCGATTACTTTGGTAAAATAATAGATTACAAGCTTGTGTTGGTTTATGGTAAAAGCCTTATGAACATTTGAATCGATTACCACTTAATCGTAATCGATTAAATAAGCTCTTCACAGTTTTTGGAACTTCCTGTGATAATCGATTATTTGGGTATTTAATCAATTACTAGAGCTTCTGCATAATTTTACACAGCATGTTCATCTGGTTTAATCGATTACCAGATATTCGTAATCGATTAAATATGCATTGTCAAGTTTTAGGCATGGTCTGTGTTAATCGATTATTTGGTTGTTTAATCGTTTACTAAGTGCTTTGAAAAAACTTGGTTCATCTGGAGTAATCGATTACAAGACGAATTAATCGATTAAATTGTTCGTGACAAATTTTCAGATTCCTGATGAACACTTTAATCAATTATCTGGTTAAAATAATCGATTACAATAGTTAAAATAATCGATTACATTGACGAAATAATCGATTACAGTTAATTAAAATAATTTTTTTATAAATAGAAAAGCTGAGTCTCATTAAAAGAAAATACCAAAATGCGTACAAATTAGTAAAAACTTTTTCCTACAATTCTCTTGAGTATCCAAGTCAGAATCAAGGTTGATAATCAAGCTTGCTCTTAAAGAAAGATTTCAAGACAGTCTAGTTATCATCTTCTACACATAATCTCATGTTGAATCATTCATCTCATTGTTGTTTATGAGGATTATAAGGTGATATCTTTCTTGTACCTTAAGCTTGTAGTTCTAGTATATTTCTATTATGAAATTGTTTGATATTTCCATATAACGTTTGTAATCTTTAAAGCTTTTCTAGAAAGGGTTTTCAGAGGGAAGAACAGAAAGGGGATCTCTGGTTCTTGGTCTTTTGAAAAGTCTATAGGATATAGATTTTGAATTTGACCAAGGGAGGGTAAGAAAGATCATTTGTAAAGCTTGTAAAGATATTTGTTATAGTGGATCTCTAACCAAGATTTTGGTTGGAAGAAAACTGGATGTAGCCTCCGGGGTTGAGAGGTGAACCAGTATAAACCTTTTGTGCTTTTATATTTCAGTTTGTCTTGCATTAATTCTTGAAGTATAGAAATCACTTGTCATACAAACTTGGTCATTGCACAGGATTAAATTGATTGGAGAAGTAAACTGTTTTCCTAATTAGAGGCCTAGGTTCATGAATAGGCTGCAAAACTGGTGCAATAGGTCAGCGACGACGTCCCAATCCTCGTCCCTCTTTGGCACGACGGCCAACATCTAGCGACAACTAAGGCTCCAGAGGAAGCTGCGTCAATGGTGCCTCTGGACCTGGTTCCTCTACCCGAGCAGTTTCTTTCCAAACATCAATAAGACGAGCCATCTCATCGTGCACATAATGCAACCCATGGTTAGGAAATTCATCATCCATGGTCACAAATTACAAATTCTCGAACCCGTCAATCTATAAATGAAACCATGTATACATAAACAATAAAATATGCAGATAGTAAATAAATCATTTCAAGAAAAGGACTTACACAACGATGTTGTGAGGCACCCCACTTCGTCACGTATCGCTTGCCACACAGTCTATACCAACCCATGTACTCATGGTTAGGCGACATAAGACCATGTATTGCAGGAGGCACTTCAACATGTTCACCTCATCTATTCCATCTCTCTATAAATTTCCTTAACCTCCGACCCCAATTTTCCTGGGGTTTACCCCGAAGGGTAAAATCATGAACACCTTTCAATTTCCCAAGCATATGAGGTATCGGCTGGTCCCGTCCAAATTGCCTCATACACTTATCAGGTTGTGCATACTCAGCAATATGAAAACAAATTATTGGTGTCTGAGCCATCCACAAATGAATTGTGTCAACAGATGCACCCATGAAATCATAATCACAATACGGTTGCCAAACAACCTACACAATGCAAACATATAAACAAGTCATTTCGCATGTCGACACGTACTCCATATTCTGCATAACATATTTCATTAATTAAACATACCTCATCTCTGGTTAAGGTGTCTAGTCTATCTCGATACCAATCCAGTGAATTCATTCTAAACCAACCAACACCATTAAATCTATTTTCAAGGTTAAACATTAAACTGTTAATTCATGTACGCATAATCTATCTGACTACTTTAACTGCAACAAAATAATATACCTGTGTCCAAAGTGTCGGTCCACCTCATGCGTAGATGGCAAATGGGGCGCAATAGATGGAAATCGGAGCCATGCCCAAAACTGCAGCAAAACTGTGCAACCACAAATATCTTTTCTATCTGGGTCTGTACAATCGCACAGCTGTCTAAACGAGTGTGCCAGTACCACAGACCCCCATCTATAGGATCCAATATCAGCAAAATCACCCGCAAGTAGGGCAACGTATCGACATCCTACTACGCTCCCCCCCAACCGGTCGCAAAAGATCCAAGATCCTAACATGCGAGCAATGTGAGCCTTCGTGAAGTATATGACATTCTGGTGATGACCAGCTACTGCATCCCATGACAAATACACTCTGTCAAAATATGATAATTCTCACATTGCCAGAGGTTAGCTCAGTGGCAGGATCGGGTCCGTTACCGAACACCTGATTACATAATTCAGGCCAATCAGCATATGTCTGTCCGGTAACAACTCGGCCATCAGTAGGCAACCCTAGTATTCCAACGACATCTTCCAGTGTTATGGTCATCTTACCCTGGGGCATATGAAAAATATGTGTTTCTGACCGCCACCGCTCGACCATAGCACTAATAAGGGTAGCATCAATCTGAAAAAATATAAGACACATATCAATATACATATTATAACAACATTAATTTTAAACATGGTTAACATAACAACATTGTTTAATAGGTACCGGCATGTATCGCATTCTCGCGACATGTACGAAACCAGCCTCAGTCAAATATTGGGCTACTACATTTGGAATATCATCTTGTGGGGGTCCAGCAATAGGTCTACCTCCGCGACAAATCTTCAACAGTCTTTGTGTTTCGTCATTCCAAACTGACTGTGAAATATGTGTACGCTGTCTACGCCTCCAAAGTACATCCCATCTATATGGTCCGAGAATAATACTGGTAGTGGGATCCGTAGGCTCAACCTCAGTGTCAGACCCAGAACGAGGTGACTCGGACGACGATGACTCAGCCATAATAATATACTATCATATAAAGGAGCTTGGAGTTAAAAACTACATTTACTAAGAAATAATATTCTAAGGCAATAAACATGTTAATAACAATTTTAATATATCGCTCAAATTTAACCACAACGTAGTGTGATATATCGCTAAAATTTTAATATCATAATTTATTTAATTTTTTAAAAAAAAATTTAATCATAACCTAGATCACTAAGAAATAATATTCTAAGGCAATAAATATATTCTACCTTAGGTCACTAACTATTTATAATATTAATCACTAATAATTTCCTACATTTCACTAACAATTATTATTCTAATGCAATAAATATGTTCTACCTTAAGTCACTAACTATTTATAATATTAGTCACTAACAATTTCCTACATGTCACTAATAAATAATATTCTAAAACAATAAATATATTCTACCTTAGGTCACTAACTATTTATAATATTAGTCACTAACAATTTCCTACATGTCACTAATAAATAATATTCTAAGGCAATAAATATATTCTACATTATGTCACTAACTATTTATAATATAAGTTATTAACATTTTCCTACATTAATAACAATTTTTTTTCTAACACAATATTATGATTAATTTAATGTAATCTATAAAATAAATATTTGAACACTTACTTGAGATAGAGTTTCCATACACAAATCTTCAAATGAACCCAAAAATCTAGAGAGAAGCAAGAGAAAACACTTATAGAGAGAGGAAATAACTGAAAAGTGACTTTAAAACAGCAAAAGTTGGCCTTTTATAGCCCTGCAAGGTCACGCCTTCCTCAGGCGCCACTGAAGCCCACTCACGCCTAGGTCAAGCGCCATTCAGCCTCTGTTGCGCCCAGGCTGGGCGTGTTTGGTGGCGTCTGGTACAAGCTCCATTGATCACATTTTTCTGGGGCGCCACTAAGTGCAACACAAACGTAAATAGTTTTAAAAGTGCATTATATTGATAATTTTATATTAAAAGTGCAATATTTTAATTTTTTTGTCATCTTAGTGAAGTTGTGCTATGGTTGGTATTACTCATAATTGCAAGCTTATACAATAAATTAATCTTCTAAATATAAGCATTTATAATATTGTGTGAGCAAAAATAAAAATATATGTTTTCTATAAATAATTTTGGTAACAAAGAGGCTTAGAAAATTGTTCTTTTTTTCTTAAAAGGATAAAAAAAACTAAAATTACTCTTTTAACCTTAAATATGAGTGGAAAAATATTTTCATGAAAAACTATATAAAATTACAATTTTAGCCTTAAAATAAACAAGAAAAATAAAAATTCATAATGACTCTCACTTATATATATATATATATATATATATATATATATATATATATAATACATGCTGGTTAGGGTTAGGGAATATAAACAGTCAATTTATGAGATACTTATAAGATAGAAATTATGTTCAGTTTAATCAGATCATATATCATATATTGATATACTTGTCTTCCCCTGACTTTATTATTATACCTCCCATACACTCTACATTTATTTATTTTTCTCCCCCTTTTGGCTTATCAAAGGAAAAATATACCAATAATTTTGAAATAAGCAAAGGAAGATCAGAAAAATATAAAAGCAATTTTATTTATTTAATGATTAAAAGTGCATACATCAAGGCAAGTCATCAAAGATCATAGCAGAATATGAGAAGACAAAAACAACAATCAAAAACTGAATAAGACCTCACAAAGCTAAAGATCATCAAAGTCCTTGAGACTCATCCTAGTCTCTATATTGTTAGTCTAGTGGTAATGTCTTCTAGGGAGGAATGAACATCAACTGCATGTTCATGATGCAAATCAATCATAACATCCATCTTTTGAATCACAAGGGACTCAAAAGGACTCCATTGCTGCTTAGCAGGTCCAACTTTAACATCTTTTTCCTCATCAACTTCTTGGTCCTCATCAGCAACTCCTTGAGGAGCTTGAGCTCCAGCCATGGTCCACCCATCAAGGGTGTTCATCATCCCAAGCTTGGTGAGATGCTTCTTGGAGATGAGGTTGGTTATGTTAGTGGTGTTGTCCACAATTTCATTGGTCACATCAATCTCAAAGTAGTCAATAAACCTTGAGGTCATGACAGCATAAGGAAATTGATAGCTCAGTAGCCTCTTTACCTTCATCATCGTTTCCTCAATAACCAGAACCCAATTGCTTTGAGTCCTTGTCTTTATCCCATACACCAACTAAAGATCATCATCAGTGATCTGAGCAAGGTTGATTAATCTAAGTGTTAGGATGTATGTGATGATGTAGTGAAGAAGTATATCTTCAACTGTCATGCGACCAACACCTAATATGTTTCCTATTTGAGCATTAGGATTTTGCAATGTACCTCTGTAAGTTTCCATCTTTGAGTAACCACCAATCTCTTCTTCAAACCTTCGGACACCTCCGAAAGTGATACCAACCACTACATTCCACACAGTGTCATCAATCACCATAGCCACTTCATTCACCTTGGAGCGGAGAATGCCATCCATTCCAGCCTTGGCACAATTATAAAAGACTTTCACCAATTCAAGGTAATAGGTACCCTTCATCTCCAACAATTTGGTTGGTCCTTGTGCCTATAACATCTTAGGGAAGTTGAATCCCTCATTGACAAACCAATTAAGTTCTAAATATTTAGGAGGCAAAACAAGCTTAGTGGCATGTAATTGCATGTAGTTGTTCTTTTCAGGCTTAGATGAGAACCAGGTGCCTAACTTGTTCTCTGCAGCCTTAGAGCTCTGGCTATCTTTCCTCTTACTGGTTTTCTGCTACTTTGAGGAAGATGGTTGAGACATGGTGAAGAGACAAAAAATTTGAAATAAGGATAGGCAGAGTTTTTGGTAGAGGAGAAGAATAGGAGGTAAAGCAAAAACCACATAATTTTGCTTAAGGATGAGAATCGATTTTTGGTGTGAAGAGTGTAGGCTCTTGGATTATGAATTTATAGAGCCAAACTAGGTTAAAATTTGAATTTTCAAATTAGAATAAATGCTCTCATGAAATCCAATGAAGTCTGGGTTCACTGAACCAAAATTTGAATTTGAATTAAGAGATAAGGTTTCAGAATTTTCATTAAAAGCTGTGTAGAGTTGCAGAAACGACAATAGTAATCGATTACGAAACCTTTGTAATCAATTATTCAAGGATTCCTCTGAACCCCATGTAATCGATTAATTCATAGGAGTAATCGATTATTCCAGAGAGTTTTAAACTGGAATAGCCCTAAACCCTCATGTTATCAAACACATCACTTATATGCTAATCAATGTTGGATTCATTAAGAATGCCTAGCATGTTTCTTAGGAAAAAGAATCTTTCTCTAGCAAGGGGTTTTGTAAATATATCAGCCAATTGATTATTTGTATCAATGAATTCAATTGAGCAATTACCCTTTTGTATTTGATCTATAAGGAAATGATGTTTGATCTCAATGTGCTTTGTCCTTGAGTGCATAATTAGATTCTTGGATAGGTTGATGGCACTGGTGTTGTCACATAGCAATAGAATTTGATTCATTTCAACACCATAGTCCTGAAATTGTTGCTTGAGCCATAGGCTTTGAGCACAACAACTATTAGCTGCAATATACTCTGCCTCAGTTGTTGAGAGTGCAACACAAGACTGTTTCTTGCAGTGCCATGAGATCAAAGAACTTCCTAGTAGATGGCATGTTCCACTTGTGCTCTTCCTATCTAACTTGCAACCTTTAATCCTTTGTCGCAAAGCTGGCTTATGCTAAGAAGATTATGCTTTAGTCCTTCAACATAAAGTACATTTATGATTTTGGTTTTGAAGTTATCACCAATATTGCATTCTCCAATTATCTTCCCTTTGTTGTTATCTCTATATGTGACAAATCCTCCTTTTAATATCAGATTAGTGAGCATGGATTTATCACCTGTCATGTGCCTAGAGCATCCACTATCCAAGTACCATAGTGAATCTTTAGCCCTTAAACACACCTGCAAAAATCAAATTAAGTTGCAAAGAAAGGTACCCATTTGAGGTTAGGTCCATAGGGATTAGCTATTTTTCTCTTTTTCTTAGGAACCCATATGCATTCTCCATTTGGAACAAAGAACCTTCTAGCATAACTCTTCTGTGAGTTGTGACCTTTCTTCATGCAGTAATGACATGTTATAGATTTTGATCCTTTTTCAAAATGATTCATTTTAGTATGCTTTGTTTTTTAAAACCTTTTTTGATTCATCTGTTTTGTGGGTACAAACTTGGTGTTTTGAAAGATTTTGATTGATAGTTGTATCCCAATCCAGATTTATTAGAAACATACTTTTGCACACTTAACATTTGGTTTAAAGTACATTTCTCTCGATAGAGCTTTTTCAAGAGATCTACTAAGTAAGTTTTCTATTTGTAAAGTCATGCATTTTTCATAATGGCTCTTTTTGAAATCATCAAATTCCTTTTGTAAGATTTTGTGTTCATCTACTTTTGCAGAAGAAGAGGCACACACAACCAAGATTTGTAACTTGAAACAAGTTTTTCATTTTCTTATTTCAAGTTGCAAAGTTTTGTTTGCATTGAAGCTAGCTTAGTGATATGCCATCTAAGGTCACCTTTGAGCTTGTTATTGGAGACAACAAGTCTTTTGGCCTCCTCATGCATTTCATTAAAAACATCAACTAATTGATCAATTTCAGGATTTACCTCAGATTTTGCACTTGAATCTTCTTCATCAATGATCAATGTTAAACAAACATTGACTTCGTCATTTTCACTAACTGCTTATTCAAGAAGATTGGACATTTAGGCTTGATGCGACCTTGCTTTCAACATTCAAAATAGTTGAAGTTGTTGGTGTTATTGCTGTTATCATTTCTTTAATTGAACTTTTAGAGAGAAGAGAAAAGGTGGAGAGGTGATGGGGAAATGGGAGAGGAAGGGTGACGGGGTTAAGGGTGTAGGAAAAAAAGGGTAAAATGGTCAAATTAATATAGCTAGTAGTGCCAATAATAATTTAGGTAGTGAAAATAGTTGTTCCTTATTGTCAAGCTAAAGGACAACACTTCTATACGTTATTATATTATATCACGTCGTCTTGTCCCCACAACATTGAAAACTATCTATACACTATTTCCGATTCCCTAAGACTAAATTCTATAATCAAGAAATTCACCCTATTTTTATCTTTTAAGTTTTTATTAAAAATAATTTATTATCTATGTTATTTATTATTTTGACATTTCACACATAATTAATTTAAACATATACTTAAACTAATTTAAATTACATATTTATATTAAGTTTTTTAATCAAATGTGTATATCAAAGGAATTTAGTTTAGTTGATTAAACAAAATGCATAAATTATTATAAATCTCTGACACAGTTCTTGATTTCTAGATAAAAAAAAAATCAAAATGTTTATAATTTTTTTTCTCTTTAAAATTGAAAAACAGTATTCGAGTTTTAATTTGTGTGGTCGTATACCATTGGCTAATTACAAACGCGAGGCCATGCTAAGTGAAAAAGGGATAAGAGAGGGTGACATAACGAGCATATTGCATAATTTATCTGTGCTTCCTCAAGTTGCCTCATTCGTAATCCTTGCTTCAGCATAACTTAAATCTGCCAACACTGTCCTGTATATGGATAGCGTGTTACGTTTATCACCGTGGTGGATATTTTTATCCTTTATGTAGCTCATGTCTTGCAGTGATTCATGACTACTGAACGGGGGAACCTACCCACAAACACAAGAATATAAACAGTGTGAAATAACGTGCATATGTAATCGTTCTTCCAGTGATGTTTATTGTTCTCTTCAATGCAATGTTCATACCATATGTACGATAATCTCTAACTATTGTTAGCACGTAAGTATATAACTGATAAAAATAAAACTATAGAAGTTAATTTCCTGCACAATGTATCGATATTTATAAGCCTTCAAAGTTTTTCCCTTTCACTTGCTACCAAGCAAAGCAACACTAAATTGTGAATGTTGAAACTTTTTCTTTTCATATAACCATCTACATATTTTCTTATGTATATCAATATAAAGACTATTTCTAACAATGCCCACATGTGATCCAGGTAAAATGGTAAGACATGATAAATCTCATGAATTTTCTCTTAATCCGCAAACGTTGGAAAACCTGCATGTAAACAAACATCTCAATATCAGCCCTTTCAACAATGTTAGGCTTTAGCATAGGTAAACCAATCATCAGGGAATTGGTCAGACAAGTTGAATTCAAGAAAAGGCAAGTCCAGAGCAGAAATGCATCAAAATAAAGGACTTGAGTTGACTCGTGCATCCTTTTACTACGCAATACTTGGAAAATCCAAACACCGCCTTCCTGTTAACTGCCATCTCTCAAATTTAAATGCCACAAATTTGCCTGAGTGTCATTAGTATTACTACTAAAGTTTCTATTACTCCCCCGCCTGTATTAACCAATTGTGATGAGTATATATTGCACATTAAGATTACGATGATGGGAAACAGTCCAATTCAAATCTCCAATCTTAAATTCCTAATGATCCAACAGTGCCCGAGTATTCCCCAGGCTAGCATAGCACATTCAAACTCCTAACATGGTATACATATTTCCTGATTAATGCGTGGGGGACCGGGTGAGCGATTATGCTAACGATTGTACATAGACATCAGAGAGTTACCCTCACTAATGATCACGAGTGGGCTGAAGAAGATATCGAGCATTAAGCAGGAGAGCATTGGCTTCCTCATTTGAGGCATCGAGTGCACGCAATTCTCTGATTTCTTCTTGCCATTTTTCCACTTGCTCCTTGTGAATCCTGAGTATTGTAAAGTTAAAAGGATCATACCACAGAAAGCCAACACTATTAAAAGTAAAAGATGTTTAGTGACAACTCCACAGCTCACATAATCAGTTTCCCTTCAAATGCATCGCTTAGCTCCTTCAACATTGTTTTTCCTGATTCTAGGAGCTCAGATACCTACATGCAATCCATCATTCAGCATGTCAAAGATTTAGTTGACTTTTTTTTACAATATGATCCCAAGCTTCACACGGTGTATAAGTACATATAGCTACCCTCTGAGTATAATTCTCAATCTTCTCAAGAATAAGAGAGATACTGAGTTCCATTTCTTCAGATCCAGCAATGTTCGTCTCAAATTCTTCCTCCTCTACAGTCTTTGATTCTGCTTCATCTCCTGCCCTTTCTGCCACCTATTTTTTGAGAAAAAAAAAATCGAAATAGTAAAGGACGCCGAAAAGAACAGAAGGTAAATTCACGACAGAAAAAGATTGAAAGACGAAGAAACAAATACCTCAGGTTTCATTCGTTTCCTCATAGCTCCGCTCTCTGTGCTTTCCCTTTGAGTTGACATCGGTTATACCTAGAGTTACAAGTAAACCGTATATGATGTTAGTGTTCCAAACCTAAAAAACAGTCTTTATCATTTATGCGTATAACCGAAACATTCAGAAAATTAATCTAACAAGAATTTTAAAAAATCAGCATATATTAGACTAAATTGCAATTAACTTGAGCGAAAACCTAGCACTAGCACAGCGAGTGAAATTGAACATCCGAAACTAGAAAGGCAAAGTAAAAGCATATATCAGAAATCAGCATATGTTAGACTAAATTGCAATTAACTTGAGCGAAACCCTAGCACTAGCACCGCGAGTGAAATTGAACATCCGAAACTAGAAAGGCAACGTAAAAGCATATATTCAGGATAGAGCCGCTACAAATAACAGTAACACAAACACAATGTTGAACTGAACGAGAACGCAAACCTGAGGCGAAACCGGAATCGAAGACATTAAAATTTTAAAAAACGAAAGCAAACAGTATACTAATGTAGATGATTGATTGAGTAGTGAGACTCAGTTAATTGGTAAAAAATCATAGAAAGGAAACAAAGAAGATCGATGAATTTTCCGTTCGATTTGCATTTTAAGAGCAAAGAAAAGTGTAGAAATGTTTTTACCGTTCAAGTCGTTGATTGTTTGTTCAAATCTCAAAGTTGCGAGAGAAGGATTGGATCGCATAGAATAGCAACTTCAAATCAGGAATTTAGGATCGAAGCGCCTTGTTATTCATTTCAACTTCGAAACAGAAAAATCTCTCGTTCCAGATTTTGAAATGCGCTCGTTTTCTCGTATTAGAAAATACAAATCAGAAAAGAAAGTAACCAAGATTGTTGGATTGAGCTCTAGTTGATTGGGCCTTCTACGGTTAAGACCCAATAACAATAAACATTAAGGGATTATCTTTATACACCATTCCAAAATTTTAAATGAAAAAAGTAATCTTGCGTTATTTCGTACGATTTGTAAGAATCTTACAGATTTGTCGATTCATAAGTTAAGCTTTTTTTATAAAAAAAATTAAAATAATATTTTTTCAAATAATGACACATGTAGGTCTCAAACATGTGACATTCAGGTTATTAATGTAACACTTCAACTAACTGAGCTAATAGGTCAATTATACTAAAAAATAATTAATTTTGATATATATAATACTAAATTTTTAATATATATTTAAACACATATAAGTTTACATAATAAATTTTGTAACAATTAATTTTGATCTAATAATTAAAGTATTTTTTACATATAAAAATTATAGATTTAAATAAAAATCATAAGTTTAATAAAAATTATATTTGTATTTATAGGTTAAATTAAAAATTATATTTGTATTTACATGTCTAATATTTTTTTTGAATCTGCGAATTTTTATTATGTAAACTTATATGTATTAAATATACATTAAAAAATTTAGTGTTATACATATTAACATTAATTATTTTTTTAGCATAATTGAC
>PYAF01004300.1:605187-621571 GCA_007407185.1 Glycine tomentella | reverse complement strand
AACCACATGAAACTTTTATCACACTAATTTCACCTCATAACCAATTTTATTTCTTTGAGACCTTTTATCAAACACTTGGTGTGCTTTTATGGAAACACTCAACAACACATGTAAAAACACATAGTTATTCCTTTAAAACACTCAATCATGCAAGTATACTACATATCCAATAATAAAGGTTCAAATCCACAACACTTAAATATCTTTTATTCTTTGTGACAAACTATCAAACACATGGTGTGCAATATGGAGTACTTGTAAAAGAAAGCTAATTAACATCATTTTCCACATCCTAGACATATTTCCAACCAATTTCTAACATCAAATTAAACATAGATGCTTAAGGAATCATAATCATAATTTCGGCTAATATCAATATATGTCAACATATTTTATTTAACAACTATAGCTTTAAACGATTGTTTTCTTAAAGACAACTATACTACCTCTAATTTTCGGTTAATTCTTACTTTTCTTTATTAGATTTAATTCAAGTTATTCATCCAACACTTAGTTATTTAATTTAGAATCAAGTTACTTAGTCAATTAGACATTCAAGCTCTTTGAGTCATATCATCAAACACCTTGTATACAAAGTGAAATAAAATCAAACAAGGATTATTATTCAAACTAAGTTCAACATAAACTCCCCATACCTTGGCTTCCTAAAGCTTTTGGACATCCTTCTTTAAGCTCTTGGACAACCTTCCTCCTAGTGCTTCTTCACGTGGGATTTTAGGATAATGAATCTTGGCTCTATTCTAGGTAAAGGTGATTTAGAAAAGTATAAGATGGAAGGTTTTTGGGATGGATGTTAGCACGGTTTGAACCTCCCCTTAAGGCTGTCCCAAATTTCAGTTTATATCACCCTTTATATAGGGTGATTAAAGCTTGATCTTTTCCAACAAGCTTTCTACTTGGTCTTTTCCTATTGGCTAGCCATTTCTTTGCCTCCAAGTAGCTTGTTTCTACATTATTCTTCACTTTTCTTCTCAATTGCACGTGGCTTTTCTTAGCTTGGAGAGCAATCTCCAATAATTTCGTGGCATAACTAGTGTTTTAGAGACACTTTGTGCTTTTCTTCCTTCTTGACTTTTTCCAAAAACCCATATTAGTAAAATAGTGGTCCTGGATTCGTTAACCGTTGGATCTTCTTAAAATTTTAAAGGTGTATTCCTAACCCAAATATCTAACTTTTGACCTTTGGGATCATTGAAATAATGTCTATAATTTCCTCCGTGTTCAAAGGAGTCAAGAGGA
This sequence comes from Glycine tomentella, assembly GCA_007407185.1. Classification (NCBI taxonomy): domain Eukaryota; kingdom Viridiplantae; phylum Streptophyta; class Magnoliopsida; order Fabales; family Fabaceae; genus Glycine; species Glycine tomentella. The sequence goes on along the minus strand of PYAF01004300.1, from coordinate 620,311 downwards.
AGTTTTTCTTAAAAAAATCTTCTTAAGCCATCATTACTAACTTTCCATTTGGCTAATGTTTATTGGCTTAAGGAATAATATCTTTCCTAGTAGCTTGTTTCACACATTTATTCCTCCTCCTTATTGTGTACGTTTGATTTTAGCTTGTAGCACACTCCTTTTGGCCTCACAATCATAGAAATCTCAAGAGTTTAATAAAGATTCCTTTTGTCCCCAAAAATCTTACTACCTTGATTTCCATTGGCTAATGCTTTGACTTTCTACCACTCCTTGTCCCCTTGTTTTATTCCATCCGTGCTATTCTCTATATGAAGGATTCCAAATTGTTTTTCTTCTTTAATCACACGGTCAAGGCTTATTCTTATAGCCAAATTCACAAAATTTTCCTTTTAACACATGTAATGGCAAAATCCTATTTTCCTATTGGTCCATTTCACTTTTAATTAGTAAAATTACTAAACTGACTTATTTAGAACTCTTATTCCTCCCATAATTAAGGAAAATTATATAGATTATGCCCATATATTTCTTATAATTTTCTGATACCTGAAGTAGTCTATATTGAGCTCTTTTCAAGATATTTTCCAAAATTCCTAAAAATCACAATTTATAATTCTCTGCCACCAACCATGTTGATAAATTGTTGTCTAAAAGTATTTTATCCCATCCTCAGGTTCCCACAAATTTCTAAGGTCATCTGGTCCTTGTTTGACCTAAAGGGTATTTTGGTAATTTTACCCCTCATCCTAGGGGTAAAATCGTCATTTCCAAAAATGTTTAGGGAAACTCTGTAATTGTCACCCTAAGGGTATTCTGATCATTTTTCAAACATCCCAGAGTATTTATAAAATTTCCTCCTTCAAATATCTTACTAAAATGCTTATGGACAATTTGGTCATTTCTAAAATGTCCAAGGGTATTTTCGTCATTTCCCTTAAATCCTTCTGTACTGTCTCTAGTTAACATTTTATCCCAATAATTGACTGTGATTGCAAAATTTTGGGGTGTTACACTAAGCAATTGGAAAAGAAAAAGAAATTGTTTGTGAAGAATTTGTTGTTATGTGTTGAGTGTTGAAAAATAAAGACAGAAATGAAAAGATTAAACTGCAGTAAATTGAATTGAAGTGTTACCAATGGAAGGAATAATTGTGATCAGGACTCAATCCCCTTTGATTCCTACATCTTTCACTTGACTGATTATTAAAGTCGATTGCTTCTGATTACTCAGAGAATAAATCTTTTTCTAATTTAGCTAATCCCTAATTCCTTAGCGAATTAACCCTTTAACCTGAATCAAAACCCTAATCCCTTAGTGATTTCTATTAAGCTAAGCATTTAAAAGAATATATTATAAGGTTCTGCAGCCACGCATTCCTATCCCCAGGCAATGAACGACTGTTACTTTACTCAGGTCAGAAATTAGAACCCCAACATCCCTATTGTGAATCCTAACTCTCAGTATTTAAGTAGAATGGCCAATTCTAAATAAGAATAAAACAATAAACAGCAGAGTAAAATAAAATAATCATGATAATCTCATTCAATAACAGGCAAGTTACAGAGGAGTTCACATCGGTTCTATGCCTAACCACAATACAAAGTTTAGCCTGACATAGGCTTCAAGAACACAAAAGCTGTCAAATGAAACATTATTCTGCAGCAACCCTAGCTTTGATTCTATGTATCAGTAATTTCCAATGGTAAAAGGTGTATCTTTCTTTAGCCCAGAGGCCTTGCTTTTATAATTGCCTTCAGAATTGTTTAATTCCAGTAACAGAGCCCTTTTTTTCTCTGCATTTTCGAGCCAAATATTTTAAATGGGGAAACAGAATCCTCGCCGCGCTGATCGCGCGGATTGCACGAATGAGAAGCTTCCTTCAGACCTTGTGGCGCTACTGGCGCGAGATCTCGCGCTGACACTTTGGCTTGATGGCGCTGGTAGCGTGGCCTTTCACGCTAATCCCGTAGCTTCTTCGAGTTGAAAGGTTGAACTTTGCTTATGGTGCGACTTGCGCGGGATCTGGCGCGATCCGCGCGAGACCTTCAACTTGCTTTTCTTCTTTCTTTTGGCTTGAATCTCCTCTTTTTGGCCCTGAAATACAACAATGGTAATGAAATGAGATTAAATTAAATATAAATAATAAACTAACCTATTCTATTCTATTTTCCTAACTATTTAATTAAATTATAGCCTAAAACTAAGATGTGTTTGCAACACATCATGAAGCATGTCAAAGAAGAAAGCAAACTAAAAACTCTTTTCAAAGTAAGAACATGGTTTCTACTTCTAGACCTCTTCAATTGCTTCATATGGACTTATTTGGTCCTTCAAGAACCATGAGTTTAGGAGGGAATTATTATGGACTTGTCATAGTAGATGATTACTCTAGATACACTTGGACATTGTTCATAAGATCCAAAAGTCAAGCATTTTCAGCTTTTAAGAAACTAGCCAAGTTAATTCAAAATGAAAATGACTGTAATATTGTTTCAATTAAGAGTGACCATGGTGGTGAATTCCAAAATGAATACTTTGAAAAGTTCTGTGAAGATTTTGGAATTAATCACAATTTTTCAGCTCCAAGAACACAACAACAAAATGGTGTTGTGGAGAGGAAAAATAGATCACTTGAAGAAGGAGCAAAGACTCTTCTAAATGAAACAAAATTACCTAAGCATTTTTGGGCAGATGCTGTGAGCATAGTTTGTTATTGTAACACCCCCATATTTCCCTGTATCTGTGTATTTTCTTAGAAACACGCATTCTTAGATAAATGCCATAAATGCCCTTGGATATTTTTGGAAATGACCAAAATGTCCCTGAACAATTCTATAAATGACAATTAGGTCCCTAGGTAAATGACTAAAATGCCCCGAACATTTGCCCAAATGCCCAACATATCCTTATAGCTCTGATAAGGTCATATAAGCTCTAGTAGAATCCTGGAAGCCTGATAAAATATAGACCAAGTTTAGGCAAGAAATTATTGATGTTATTTACAAGGAAAAACCATAAGATAGAATTATTAGAAATTTTGAAAGATAGTTCAAGAAAAATTGAATTTAAAATAATCCGAGTTCGGTTAAAACACAGAAGAAAGACAGATACAATTTAGGAAATTTTCTCTTCCTTATAGTAGGATTAGATTGGTTAATAAGTAGTTTAAATCTTTTACTAATTAAAAATCAAAATGAACCAATAGAAAAATAGATAAACTATTGGAAGAAAAATGCAATAACTACAAAAATGACTACAACCTAACATACCTTAAGTTCTAATTAAAATTTGGAATTTTATTTTCAAGAAGACAAGTTGAAATAAGGATTAAAAATTATGAAAATAAATTTACCATAAGATTACTTAATTACAAGATATAAAATGATAAATTTAAGTATTTAAAATCCTTTCAACCATAATTAAACTATCTAAAGCAAACTTTAGACTCCTAAAACAACTTTAATTGGAATCCAATGGCCTTAAACCATGGGCTGGCCGTGCACTCTCACTAAAGCTGAAGAAAAATTTAGAAGCTTGGAGATTAAGGGACACTTGGACGGTCCTAGAGCTAGGAGGTTCCCTATTGGACCAAATGGAAAGGACTTTAGCCAAAAATCTCCTAAAAGCCAAGGCATCTCAACGTACAAACTCCATGCACTAAGGATTGAATGTACACGGACCAAGCAAGGGAAATAGGCAGAATTTTCAAGAACATGGCCACATGTTGAATCACTAATGAATAACCAATTAGCAAATAGCACAAAGAAAGGTAGTTATCATAAGCTTTAGATATTTTTACAAAAAGCCAAAGGAAAGTTAGCATATAAAAGCAAGTGGGGACCAAGTGGGGCTGAAAAAAAATTTCTGCACGTATCACATCCCACTTAGCCATCTCTTTCACCCAAAACACAAACAAAACAAGCCACCTCCAAAAGAAAGCAACACGTGAAGCAACTAGGAAGAATTAAGGACCACTTGCTGAAAATTTTATCAAGGTATGGGAAGTTTCACTAGAGTGGGTGAAACTACTGTGGTACCCTTTTTACCCTCAGAGTAGAGGGAAGTTTCACTAGAGTGGGTGAAACTCTGTAATTTTAACCCTCAGAGTGGAGGGAGGTTCCACTAGAGTGGGTGGACCTATGTTGTTTCTGGTACCCTGTGGAAATTATCTGAGATCTCAGTCATGCATCATTTAATAAAGAAGGCATGCATCATTCATCATATATCTGTTTTATAATTGTTATTGTGTTTCGATTATTTATCTGTTTCTGTTTCTGTCAATTATCTAAATCATGTTTATTAAATACTTACCCGAGTTGTGTCTGTGGTTTGACACCTGTGATGACCCCAAATTTTTGGCTGAGCAAAGGAACAGTGAAATGCTTAATTATGGAGGAGCTTGATGAATTATATGCTGTGTTTTGGTTTGTTATCCGGATGATATCACTTGCTGTTGCTGCTTTTGGAGTTCTGTACTATTTTGGGTGACCTGCGTTTTATTTTGATGGTCTGTATTTTATTATGGATGACTGTATCACGGACTGTTATATTTATTTATGCTTAAATAACTCTGACTGTGAATTATGTTAAAATTAGTTCAACGTAGCAAACCGACTAGAATGATATTTTACGCCTTTAAATTTCATAGAAAATTTTTCGTAACAACGTCAACAATTAAGTACAAATTACGTATTAATCTAAAATAATAAATAATAAAACGAAGTCGTTATAGTTATACCCTAAATAGAATTCTCATAAGGCTTATATTAAAGAAAACTCCTTATGAACTCTATAAAGGAAGAAAACCAAACATATCTCACTTTAAAGCATTTGGCTATAAATGCTTTATTTTAAACAATGGAAAAGAAAACCTTGGCAAGTTTGACTCAAAAGCTGATGAGGCCATCTTTCTTGGATATTCCTTGCAAAGTAAGGCTTATAGGATCTTCAACAAGACAACCTTGTATGTTGAAGAGTCTGTACATATTGTATGTGATGAAACTAACCCTTCTCAAGTAGAAGTTTTGAGTGACAATGATGCAAAAAATAAGGAAGAAAGACAACAACATATTGAAGTTGGTAAGCCAGAAGAAGAAGAAACATTAGAAGATTCTAATCAAGAAGCAGCCACACCTAAACACAAAGATTGGAGAACCACAAGAGACCTATCATTGGACAACATAATTGGTGATGTGTCTAAGGGAGTATCAACTAGATCTTCTTTAAGAAATCTTTGTTGCACTATGGCTTTTGTATCACAAATTGAACCTAATAACATTGAACAAGCCTTATTAGATGAACATTGGTTAATTGCTATGCATGAGGAATTAAATCAGTTTAAAAGGAATAATGTTTGGGAACTAGTACCTAGACCTACCACTCATACACTTATTGGCACTAAGTGCGTTTTTAGGAACAAGTTGGATGAAAGTGACATCATAATAAGAAACAAAGATAGATTGGTTGCAAAGGGTTACAACCAAGAGGAAGGCATTGATTATGATGAAACTTATGCTCCAGTTGCTAGACTAGAGGCCATAAGATTACTCCTTGCATATGCATATATGATGAACTTTAGATTGTTTCAAATGGATGTGAAAAGTGCATTTCTTAATGGCTATATTGATGAAGAAATATATGTTGACCAGCCTCCTAGTTTTGTTGATCATCAATATCCTAACCATGTGTACAGATCGAGAAAAGCATTATATGGATTGAAACAAGCTCCAAGGTCTTGGTATGAGAGGTTGAGCAAGTTCTTGCTTGATCAATCATCCACAAGAGGAGAAGTGGACAAAACTCTGTTCATCAAAAGAAGAAACAAAGATATACTTATGGTACAAATCTATGTTGATGATATTATTTTTGGTTCCACTAATCATTCTTTGTGTAAAGAATTTTCAGCCAGTATGCAGAATGAGTTTGAAATGTCTATGATGGGAGAGCTCACATTCTTTCTTGGACTTCAAGTTAAACAAATGAAGAATGAAACTTTCCTAAGCCAATAAAAGTATTGTATGGAAATGTTAAAGAAGTTTGATATGGAAAATTGCAAAGCTACAACAACTCCTATGGGAACTTCCACCTACCTAGATTCAGATGAAAGAGGAAAAAGTGTTGATGAGTCGAAGTATAGAGGAATGATAGAATCATTGCTTTATCTCATAGCAAGTAGACCTGACATTATGTTAAGTGTTTGCTTATGTGCTAGATATCAAGCTAATCCTAAAGAGTCTCATCAAATAGCAGAGGAAAGGATCTTCAAGTATCTAAAGTCTACACCTAAAGTGGGACTTTGGTATCCAAAAGGTACAACAATCAATTTAATTGGTTACTCTGACTTTGATTTTGCAGGATGCAAGTTGGATAGAAAGAGCATAAGTGGTACTTGTCATTTATTGGGAAGCTCTTTAATTTCTTGGCATTGCAAAAAGCAATCTTGTGTAGCCTTGTCAACAGTTGAAGCTGAGTACATATCAGCTGGAAGTTGCTGTGCTCAAAGTTTATGGTTGAAGCAACAAGATTTTAGTGTAGAACTTCAACGAATTCCACTTCTATGTAATAATACAAGTGCTATAAATATCTCCAAGAATCCAATCATGCATACCAGAACAAAGCATATAGAAATAAGACATCATTTCATCAAAGATCATGTGCAAAAAGGTAACATTAAAATTGAGTTTGTTGATAGTAAAAACCAATTGGCTGATATTTTTACTAAACCTTTGGATAGGGATAGATTCTTTACCTTAAGAAATATGCTTGGTATATTGGATGAATCTAGTACATGTTGAGTGATATTTCTATGTTTACTTTCTATGTTTATGAATGGTTTAGACATTGCATGATATATAGTAACTCATATTAGTATAAAATTACATGTTGATTGCTGCATAAAAATCTATATTTGTTGTATAAAAGCTGAGATAATCGATTACCATAAAACTTTAATCGATTATTTGTTCATTTATTGCTTCTTATAAACAAGTCAAAGCTATTGTAATCGATTACATCATCGAATTAATCGATTATTCTCATCTCGAGTTCCAGAAAAACCATGTTCTCTTTGGAATAATCGATTAAATTGACGACTTAATCGATTACATGTAGTCTTTATATGATCCAAAATCAGAACTTCTTTGGAATAATCGATTACTTCATCTAAATAATCGATTATTTAGTTCCTGCTTGTCTGAGAAATCTATCTCACTTTGCTTTAATCGATTAAATCAAATTATAATTGATTACACTTCATCTTCTATAAGCGATTCTCCTATATTTTAATCGATTACATCATTTCTCAGAACTGATTTTTAAATAAAATAATCGATTACACAAACGAAATAATCGATTATTTTAGTTGTTACTGCAAAATCTGACAGTTTTGAAGCACGATTTGAAGCAATCAAAGTCTTATTGGGAGTGATTAAAGCCTCAACAACTATATTTTTTCAATTCTCAAATGCCCACTACTTCAAATTAGCCTATAAATAGATACACTGTGTGATTGAAAATCTGAAAACTATACTCTCTATTTTCTTGCTTTTGAAAACTCTAGCCTTGTCTTTCAATTTGTAGTCTACACCTTTCACCATGTCTACTTCAAAGAAGGTTAAAACTTCTAAAAGAAAAGCTCAGGCCCAACCTTCCAATCCTGTAGTAAGTAGGCTTGATCATTGGTTTACCAATGAAGCTGACAAAATGAACTACTTACAGTTCAATGCCACCAAACTTCTCTGCCCCCTAAATTCTTGAGCCTAACTTTGTTTACTGAACAAGGATTTCAGTTTCCACAAATGTTAGAGCAACAAGGCCTAACAAAATTTGTTGAAATGAAAGGGCACCTTTTACCCTGATTTGGTAAAGTTTTTCTACATCTGTTCCAAGATTTCTATGCATGGAACAATCCTTACACAAGTCAATGGTGTTGCTATGGAGATAACACCTGAAATCTGGAATGAGGTAGCTGGAATCTCCTTTGATGGAGAAAGGAGATTTGAAGAAGAAGCTCATTGATCCTCACATGAATTTGAGGCTAAGGCTGAGAACAGGTCCTATGACACATGAAGACAGGCTTCTACATAATTACATACATCCTCACCCCAAGGTCAACCAATCATGCTCAAGGTACAAATGATGATCTTCAAGTTGTCTATGGCTTGAAAAAGGGAATCAAGCTGAACTGGATTCTAATCTTTCAAGAGATTATGCAGAAATCAAAAAGATTGGTAAAATACCCTTTTCCTTATGTTGTTTTGGTTTCAAGATTCATAGATTACTTTTAAGTGGATGTCTCAAATGAAGTCATAGATCATACCAACTCAAGAAACAATCAAATTAAGGAGAAGCACCTTACACAGCTGGGTATGGTGAAGACTCCTTATGGATGGCAAATGGCCGGCCAACCTGTGCCTCTGGCTGAGGAAGAAGGAGAAGAAGGAAATCAGCTGGGAGCTGCTAAGGAACCTCAAGATGAACTTGCACCATCTGAACCACATTAATCACATTTTGAATCTTTGATGATTCAAAAGATGGATGCTTTGTTTTCTCTTCATCATGAACAAAAAGTTGAAGTGAATTCATCTTTAGAAGAACTGAAGACTAAGGTTAAGAACATAGAGTCTAAGATTTTTAGGGATGAATCTAAAGACATGGATTAGTTCTAGTCTTATTCTATGATATGTTACAGTTTATGTTTGTTTAAGTTTTTTATTTTTGTGTTTCTGTTTTGGTTTGTATTTCCCTTGATTAATGATTAATGAATTAGTTCTATTTCCTTTTCTATTTTGTCTACTTCTATTTTTTAATTTGATATGCCAGATAGGGAGAGTAGATTTTGAAAAAAAAGGGAATAGATAAGAATATGTAAAAAGAATGAATGCTTAACTTAGGGGGAGCTAATGATGAATGCCTGAATGTTATGTCTGAATTTGTTTAAGTAAAAATCAAGTCATGGATATAATACTTGATTTTTGCAAAAGCTAAGAAATTTTCAGGATAAACATCTCTTCAATAAAAGCATGTTCCATCAATTAAGTATTTGGCATGCTCAAATAAAAAAGGGGGAGATTGTTAGCTATAAGGAAGATGAAGATATGGAATCAAGAAGAGGATGCAAGTTTTGATGTTTCACATGCCCACTCAATTGATGGCATTTGTAATTTCTTGCTTAAGCTTGGTTCAAGTAGTTAAAGCTTCATAATCCTCACTAGCCTTGATTAATTCATGCATTCTTACATACATTTTATCATGTTTAATCATATGGTAATAAGTATTTAGATATAAAGTCATAAAGGCAATTAGATTTTTATAAAAACTATTTTTCACTGTTTTAATCGATTACAAGTATGATATAATCGATTAAATGCATGTGTATGAGTCTGCATATTGCCTTATGAACATTTTAATCCATTACCATTGATTTGTAATCAATTAAATGAGCTTAACACAGAAATGCACGTTCTGTATGATAATCGATTATCTCATGGAATAATCAATTAATTGAGTCTTTGCATATTTTACAAAAGCATTCTTATCTAGTTTTTAACATGTTCTGTGTTAATGGATCAAATAGGAATTTAATCGATTACACATGTGTATAAGGAAACTCAGTTCATCTGGAATAATCGATTACAAGATGACTTATTCGATTATTTTGTTCGTGACATATTTCAAGATTCCTCATGAACACTTTAATCGATTATCTGGTTAAAATAATCGATTACATCAGTAAAAATAATCGATTACTTTGACAAAATAATCGATTACAGTTAGTTAAGTCTATTTTTTTTATAAATAGAACAACTTGGACTAAGTTTGAATAATAAGTATTTTGTGAAATATTCGTACAAGCCTTGAGAAAAACACTTTCTATGGTTCTTAAAAACACTAAGGCAAAGGTTGAAGAAAGAATCAAAGATGCTAAGTGTCATGGAGTTTTACATGATTTGTTAGTCATCATTCACATTGTGTGAAGAGTTGTTCAAGCTTTCTGGTTAAAGAAATCATTGAGAAAGAGTATTTGCATACATTCTCAGCTTGGTTAGATCATTCATTTCATTGAATTTACTGAGGATTATGAGGTGATATCTTTCTTGAATTTTATGCTTGGTTATTTTGTTTGATATTTGTGTTGTATATGTGTTGAATGTTCATATAACAAATTGTATTCTTTAAAGCTTTTTCTAGAAGGGTTTCTAGAGGGAAGAACAGAGAGGGGATCTCTGGTTCTTGATCTTTTTAAAAGTTTATAGGGTATAGATTTTGAATTTTACCTAGGAAGGGTAAGAGAGATCATTGTAAGCTTTTAAAGAACTTATATTTGTTATAGTGGAATTCTGACCAAGATTTGGTTAGAAGAAAACTGGATGTAGCCTCCGGGGTTGAGAGGTGATTCAGTATAAATCTTGTGTGATTTAATATTTCTGTTTATGTTCATAATATTCTTGAAGTATTAGTTTTGTTCATATTACAATATTGGTCACAACACAAGAAAGATTTGATTGGTGAAGAAAATTATTTTCTTAGTTGTTTTAAAATATACAATCCTTCTTGAAAGTCTTCCACTGTTTCATTTTTGAAAGGAAATTTTAAAACTCTGAGGAAAAATAAATTCACCCCCCTCTTGGTTATTTGCATAAGTGTTCATTATATTTTCATCATGGTGGTCTCCGGTGGCTGTGGGTGGTGGAGGAGGATGGTGGGGAGCTTGGGAGCTGTCTTGGGGAGGGAGAAGACCAATTTTCATGGTCTGGACGCTACTGTATGTATTTATTACCGCCTTGACTCGCCCAGGCGAGCAAAAATGCCTGCAAAATTTGCCTTGGCTAGCTGACCCCATTTAAAATTTTATGCTTCTGTGAAAAAATAAATTTCTCATGCTCTAAAGTTATTTTGACAATCCCAACTGTCAAAAGTTACATGGAACCTACCTTTAAAATGTTAAGGCAATCCAATGGTTTACCACTCCATAATGGTGATTTTACTAAAGCAGGTTTTGGGTCAAACTCGGAATCACTCAATTACAACACAGCTCAAACAAACTCCACATAACTTGACATTTACACCAAGAAATTGCATATGGATAATTTATAGAATAATTTAACTAATCTAAACTAATCAAATAATCAAATAACACAAGAAATACATCAAACATCTATTTTTAGTTATCCAAATTTCAGTGTGTTACAGTTTCTGCAAAAGTTGCGAATTTTATTGGAAATCTAAATTGCCAATCAAATGTTCAAATTAATGGGTGGGAAATGGCTTGACAGCAAGCCCAACCTACAGGTGCTGGGGAAGGTGATGAAGAAGAAGAAGCTGAAGATGCCCCTACTCCACAACAATACTCTCCATTTGAATCTCTCATGATTCAAAAGATGGATGCTCTACTGTCCCTGCACCATGAGCATAGGGCTGAAACCACTTCCTCCATGGATGAGATAACATCTATCCTAGGAAACATTGAGACTAGATTGTCTCTTAATGACTTTGAAAATCTCTAGTATAAATTGATGTTATTTCTTTTTTTCAGCTGTTTATGGTTTTGTTTTCATGTTGTTTTGCTCTAATTGTTTTGATTAATGATTAAAGTACTGCATATTTCCCTTTATTAAATGAAATTATAGTTTACGTTTCATATCCTCCTTGCTTGTAATCTCAACAATTCTATTTTTGGCTTTGATAAGCCAAATAGGGGGAGAAATAAAATGAACACATAAAACATGATTAAATAAAATGAATACATAAAACATGATTGCTCTGTTTTTATTGCTCTTAACCTTATGAAAAATTACCTAAGTTAGGGGGAGCAATTTAAGGAATGATTTTTGTTTATGCAAGCATACTTAACACTTGTTCTTGGAAAAAGGCTGATTTGATTTCAGGTTATCAAATATAAGACTCCTACCATTCATCCCTTAAAGCACTTAAAGGATAACAAATTATCAATTAATATTTGGCATGCTCAAAGCCAAAAAGGGGGAGATTGTTGGATATAGGGGGAGATGGAAGAGAATCAAGTCAAGGATGAAGCCTGTGCCTTAGGAGAATGATTTTAGCTTTTCACATGCTAAGCCATTTGTAATTTGTTAAGTGTTTAAGAGGCTTATCTTATGATCCTTGCATTGCATAAACTTGATCATTAACATGCATACATGATTTTATTAAAGCATAAAGGTTTTCATGTTTACATAAAGAAATTTATTTCTCATGCTTAGGTTTTGGAAAACTCATTTTAGCACTGATTTAATCAATTACCAACATTGGTAATCTATTACTTAAGCCATGAAGAACATAGTAATCGATTACAGGAAAATGGTAATCAATTACACAGTGTAAAAACTGAAAAATAAGTCTGACTGCTTTAATTGATTACCATACTATGTATCGATTACAATGTCATTTGAATTCTGAATTCAAATGATTTATTGTTGCAACAAAATTTGGAGGGAGGAGAGGGAGAGAGGGTGGCGATTTTTGAGGAGAATCTTGCCAGATTCTTTTTCGAAATTTTCCCACCAACTTGGGCTGATTTCAACTGAGAGGATCATGCAATGCAACAACCTCATCTCACCTTAAATAGACGCCTATGAGGGGAGGATTCATGAGAAGAAAATTTTGCCCCCTCCTCTCTTGGTTCTAAACCAAGTTCTAGCTTTTCCTTTCCCTCATCTTCTCTCCTCTTTTGTTGCGCCTTCACCTCACCTCAAGGCACCATTATAGTCTGGAGAAAAGAAACCAAATACTTGAAAGCCTCACACCTTGCATGTGCCTGGCAAGCCATCAAGGAGAAGGAGGAATCAAGGAGAAGAAGTTATGTTGCGACACGACAAGTGCACCGCTCGTTTCAAGTAATAAAGTGGGTAAGTAAGTATCGTCTCCACAGGGATTGGTGTGAAATCACAGTAATTAGCAGTCTAAGCGATTGGAAAAGGAAAAGAAATGTTTTAAAGAATTGTTGTTGGTTGAATGTTTGAATAAAGGCAAAAATTAAAAGAAGCAAATGCAGTAAAATAAAGAGAGAGCTGTAACCAATGGAAGAAATAATTGTGGTCAAGACGCAATCCCCTTTGTTCCCTACCTCTTTCACTTAACTGGTTATCAGGTTTGATTGTTTCTGATTGCTCAGAGAATAAATCTTTCCTAATTTAGTTAACCCCTAATCCCTTAGTGAATTAACCCTTTAACCTAAATCAAAAACCTAATCCCTTAGTGAATTCTATCAAGTTAAGCATTTAAAAGACTATATTATAAGTTTCTGCAATCACGCATCCCTATCCCTAGGCAATGAACAATTGTTATCTTACTTGATTCAGAAATTAGAATCCCAACATCCCTATTGCGAATCCTAATCCTTAGCACTTAAGTAGAATGGCCAATTCTAAGTAAGAATAAAACAATTAAGAACAGAGTAAAATAAAACAATCATAACAATCTCATTCAATACCAGTCAAGTTACAGAGGAGTTCACATCGGTTGTTGGCCTAACCACAATACAGAGTTTAGCCTGACATAGGCATCAAGAACGCAAAAGCTGTCATGGAAAACATGATTCTCTAGTAAAAACCCTAGCTTTGATTCTAAATTCCAGAGGTTTAGAATGATGTTTACAGGTAAGGGAATTATATTTTTCTTTAGTTCAGAGGTCCCTTTTTATAATTGCCTTCCAGATAGTTTAATTCTAGTAACAAAGCCTCTTCCTGTGCCAATTTTCAAACCAGATAAGTTTAAATCAGGAAACAGGATCTTCGTGGCGCGACTCGCACCGGACTCCGCACTGATCGCGCGGGACTTGCAGCTTCATGGCACTAATGGCGCAGATTCCATGCTAACAGCGTGAAGTCTTCGAGCTGATTTGGTTGGTCCTTGCATGCTTCCACGCTACTCGAGCGGGATCTCATGCTGATGGCGTGGCTTCTTCGAATTTGTGGCGCTACTAGCGTGGGATTCCATGCTGATCGCGTGGAGTCTTTGAGTTGACTGCCTGCTTTAAGGTGTATGGCGCTAATCGCGCGAGAGTTAGCGCGACCCGCGTGGCTTGTTCGAGACTGGGGCTTGTATTTTGGCCTATGGCGCGACTCGCGCGGGATCTGGCACGATCCACGCGAGTCCTTCAACTTTGTTTTCCTCTTCTTTTGGCTTGAATCTCCTCTTTTTGCCCTGAAATCACAAATTGGTAATGAAATGAGATCAAATGGAATATAAATAACAAACTACCCTATTCTATTATATTTTCCTAGCTATCTAATTAAAATTGTAACCTAAAACTAGCCTAAAACTAAGATGTGTTTGCAACACATCAAGTTCTCACTTGCAAGAAGGAGATAACCGTGTGGATCACTATTGGAGGGCGCCATCTCTTTGAGCCTTCAAGTGACAAAGGTATTTCTAAAACTCTAACGTGTTTCAGTGAGTAATTCCTAAGCACACATACATGAGGTGCATAGATGATCTATGTTTCCGCATCGAAAATTTTTTGTTTTTACCCTCATGTTAGCACTCCGTGGTTAGACCAAGGTGCTACATTTTTCAAACTTTCATAATTGATACTGGAGCATCGTTCCATATGAAACCTCACATGGAGTGGTTCTACACCTATCAAACATGTTCGGGTGGTACAGTGAGAATGGGAGATGACACGACCCTGGAAATTATGGGACGTAGGAAGGTTAGGCTGAAGATGAAAGATGGAACAGTCAAGAATCTGTTGGATGTAATGCACATTCCGGGTCTGACTAGAAATCTTATCTCCGTTGGAAGTATGGCAGATGTAGGTATAAATTTTTATAGTGATAAATATTCATGCAAATTGACTCATGGAGCTATGGTAATTGCTAGAGGAGAGTGTCATGGAAAACTGTGGAAACTGCTGGGTCACATAGAGTTCAGTGGTGATGGCTGTATATCTGAGCACACGAAGGAAGATGTTGATTCAAGAGGAGTCATGAAAGGATGGACAAGGAATCAAGCTTTGGAGTTTTGTGCTTTCAACATGCCTCATTTCAAAAGTGTCTTGGAAGCTTGAAGATCAATTTGATTCATGTAAAAGGGAAGATGTATTATCTGATAATCCAATGTGCATATCATGCATAATCATTCATTTAGGATTGTTAGAATGAAGGCC
>PYAF01004300.1:590765-605087 GCA_007407185.1 Glycine tomentella | reverse complement strand
CTCATTTCAAAAGTGTCTTGGAAGCTTGAAGATCAATTTGATTCATGTAAAAGGGAAGATGTATTATCTGATAATCCAATGTGCATATCATGCATAATCATTCATTTAGGATTGTTAGAATGAAGGCCAATACAAAAGCAATTAATAATTGAGGCAAATTAAAATCAAGTTTTTGGAAAAATGAAGTTTTCCTGTTTTAATTGATTACAGATATGTTGGCATCGATTATTTTGTTCTTCGTGCCTTCTGAAAAACAAACCAAGAACAATGTAATCGATTACATATCGAATTAATCAATTACCTAGGCTAAAATTGAAATAACATACTTCTTGTCTTAATCGATTACAGAAGTTCATAATTGATTACATATCATGCCTATGACTAACATGTTCTGCTGATTTAATCGATTACATATCGTTTTAATCGATTACATAGTTCATTTGAAAATATTGGTCTGTCTGTCTTAATCGATTACCAAATTCAGTAATCGATTACTCAGTGTTTTTGGAAAATCATGAGTGTCTGGTTAATCGATTACGTGTCAGAATAATCGATTATAATGTTCATAGCTCAAATCCAGAACGTATTATAAACACTTTAATGGATTACATTCTTGAATTAATCGATTACATATGTGAAATAATCGATTATAGAAGCGTGTTTAATCGATTATTTTAAGTTAGAAAGTTGTTATAAATACAACCCATTGCTCTATGATTTTAAGAGTTGACAAATTCGAATTCTGGGCAATCACAAACATTCATGAGCTTTCTTTAGTGAGTTTTCTGAGTTCAAAATCGTCTTGGCTTCACAAAAATTCATATGGGTTTTTGATTTGAAGAGTGAAGCATCATTGAGTTTCAAAGAGTAAGGAAAGGGATGCATTGAATCTGTTATTCATTCTTTCAACCTGGTGAATCATACATATGCATTTTGTTCATTGGATTATCAGGTGAATTCGTTCCTTATTCTTTGTGGATGTAAATCAGTTATTTGATTTCTGTAAAGATTGGCTGATTGTAAATGGGTTTCTTGCATGATAACTAGAGATAGTGTTTCTCTAGGTGTTGCTGAGTAGTGTTCTCAGTTTTGGGTTGGTCTCTAAGAATCTAATAGTGTTTTAGATTTCTGAACTTTATCTAGGGTTGAAAAAGAAAGGCTTGTAATATCTTGTAAGAACATTAATTTGCAATAGTGGAACTCCATTCTAATGTTGAGTGGAAGAACTGGATGTAGCTTCATAGTGTTTGAAGTGAACCAGTATAAAAATTGTGGCTAATCTTTATTCTAATCTCTTCATCTCTTTATTACTTTGGTTTGTAAATCAAATTATTTGCACAAAAAGATTTCAATTGTTTATTGATTTTCTTGACAGAGAAATTTGACTGAATATAGGATTCTTGGTTTCAAAACAATTTTTAAAGTGATAAAGATCCTGTGGAAACTCTGATTGAAAATTTTTTAAATACCAAGGTTCAACCAGTTCACCCCCCCTCTTGGTTGTATTGAAGTATTCCTATTATTTTCATAAGACACTGCAATACTATGGCACATGAGGCTGGGTCACATTGATGGGAAAGGTCTAAAGACTTTGACATCAAAGAAGCTGGTAGATGGGATTCGGGCTTTGGGCTTCGGGCTTTGTGAGCACTGTTTACATGATAAGTAAAATCGAGTGTATTTTGAGTCCATTGGAGGAAGAGCTGAAGACATTCTTGACTTGATACACAGTGACGTGTTTGGACCTACACCTGTAGCATCACACAGAAAATCTAGGTATTATGTTTTTTTTACTGATGATTATTCTAGATATGTGTGGTTATACTTTTTACATAGCCAGAATGAGGTGTTCGAAAAATTCCAAGAGTTCAAAGCATTACTAGAAAATCAATTTGACAGAAAAATCAAGGTGCTGAGAACTGACAATGGTGAAAAGTTTTGTTCTGCAAAATTCGATCAGCTTTGTATGGCTAGTGGTATTGCAAGGCAAAAGACAACGCCCTATTCACCTCAACATAATGGGGTGGTAGAGAGGTTTAATCGGTCTCTCATTGAAAAGGCACGATGCATGCTAAGTGGTGCAGGCTTGGCAGTTGAGTTTAGGGCGGAGGTAGTTGCTACTACTTGTTATTTGAAGAACAGGTCTCCTACATCGGATTTGAAGGATAAAACTCCTTTTGAAGCACTGTTTAAAAGAAAGCCAAACATCTCTCATGTCAGAGTATTTAGTTGTGAAGCATATGTACATGTACACAAGGAGAAAAGAAGCAAACTTGACAGTAAGTTTCAAAAGTGCTATTTTATTGGGTACAAGGATGGCGTCAAAGGGTACAAGCTATGGAACCGATAAACTAAAGTATAACTTACAGCAAAGATGTTGTGTTTAGGGAAGAAAAATTGAATCAAATTTTTCCATAAGCTACTGAAAAGCCACAGATAATAGAGTTTGATGTTGATAGCTCACAGGTTGAAGAGGGAAATTCAGATTCTGAAGTTGTTGAATATGACGAGGTGTAAGATATAGTTTCTAATACCGAGGCTAAAGTTGAAGTACAGAGGATGAGGAGATCCATAAGGGAGAGAAGACCACCTGAGAGGTATACACCTGGAAACTATAATCTTTGTGCCATTGACACTTATGCTTTGAGTATCACAGATGATGTACCGAGCACTATAAAGCAAGCTAGGGATTCAGATGCTGCCAAACAATGGGAGGAAGCCATGAACGAAGAGATGAACTCTTTGATTCAAAATCAAACTTGGAGTTTGGTGAAACTACCTGCAGATCGAAAGGCAATTGATTGTAAGTGGTTGTTCAAGAAGAAGATTAGTGCTAATGGGGAGATAGAACATTACAAAGCTTTCTTGGTTGCAAAAGGATATTCACAGATAGAAGGGGTTGATTATGATGAGGTATTTTCACTTGTTGCAAAGTTAAATTCCATTAGAATTGTTTTATTTGTGGCAGCTGCGTATGAATTAGAGGTGGAGCAGCAAGATGTGAAGACTGCATTCCTTCATGGTGATTTGAAAGAGGTTATTTACATGAAGCAGCTAGAGGGGTTCATAGTAAGAGGTAAAGAGGACTTTGTGTGCAAACTTAATAATTCTGTGCATAGCCTGAAGCAATCTCCCAGGATATGGTATCAGAAGTTTGACACTTATGTGTCGAAACTTGTGTTTGACCGTTGTGATACTGATCATTGTGTTTACGTGAAAAAGGTAGAAGATAGCTTTGTTATTTTAACCTTGTATGTTAATTACATGCTACTTGTTGGTAACAATTTGAAGATGGTCAGTACTGTAAAAGGTCTACTGGCAAAGAAATTTGAAATGAAAGACTTAGGCCCTGCAAGTATGGTCTTGGGCATGCAGATCAAAAGGGAGCGTCATAGAGGAAGATTATGGTTGAGTCAAAGGAAGTACATATAAGATGTTCTGAAGAAATTCAATATGACTGATTGTAAACAGGTGCAGACTCCCATGACTAAAGGATTTGAAGTTATACAATTGATCAGTGTCCCAAGACTGGAGAAGAAAGAGAAGTGATGGCATCAGTTCCTTATGCTAGTCCAGTTGGGAGTTTGATGTATGCTATGGTTTGTACTGGTTCGGATATTGCACAAGCAGTGGGAGTATTGAGTAGGTTTTTGTCCACGTAAGGAAAAGAGCATTGGATGATAGTGAAGCGTGTATTCCGTTATCTTCATGGTACATCTGACCTTGAGTTATTCTATGAAGGCGTGAAAGACTCAAGGGAACAACCACCATTACAACTAGAGTGTTTTGTGGATGTTGATTAGGGAGGTGACATTGATAGTAGAAGGTCTTCTAGTGGATATGTTGTTTCTTCATTTGGTGGAGCTGTTAGTTGGATGAGCAAGAGGCAAAAAACCATTGTGTTATCAACTACTGAGGCTGAGTACATGACCTTGACACATGCTGTCAAGGAAGTAATTTGGTTGCAAAGAATGTGTAAAGAGATTGGCCTTACACAAGGAGATGTGACTGTTGGATGTGATAGTCAGGGTGCTATATTTATGGCTAAAAATCTAGGATACCATGTGAGGACCAAGCACATAGACATCCAATATCATTTCATCAGAGAAAAGATTGAAGACAAGGTAGTAATACTGAAGTAGATTGACACAAAGGAGAATGGTACTGATTTTCTGACCAAGGAAGTGGTTTTAGAGAAGTTTGAATGGTGTGTAGCTGCATTGGGATTGAAGAAGCAAGCAAAGCATTTGCCAAGTGGAAGAATGTTGTGTATGGATCATACTGTGCCGTCAATAGATATGTATGGGGAGTCTTCCCGGCGGGGGCTAGAAGGCAACTCCCCCAGAACTTTTTTCGAGGCCTAATACTGTTGTTGGCATCGTGTTTTATTATTTTTAGTTTGAGCTTGGACCCATGAATAGCTACGATGCTTAGGGTTTCTAAGCCTATATATTTCCTTGTAATCTGAGGGCAATTGTAAGAGTGTGTGAGGGAATATAGTGAAAAACTGGACGTAGCCCACATTGGGTGAACCAGGGTAAACTCTATGTGTTGATTTCTTCTTCCCTTTTCTCTATTCTCGATTGTTGTGAGATTGCGTGGTACCCAATACGTATAGCATAACATCCTCACTTAATTTCATTTTACATTGTACTACCATACTAGGTAACATAGATATGATATCAGAGGACAATGGACTTCACTTAGGATATTCCGTTTACGCAATATTTTTTTTGGGGTTAGGATACTCTCACATACAACATTTTCGTCAAACTAAGGCTTCAAAAACAAACAATCTTCACATCTAAATTGAAAGAACCTCAAACATCATTTTTTAATACCAAATACTTCCACAAAACAAAGTTTCCGTAAGTATAAGTTAGGAATTATTTACACCAAAAAATAATCACGTATTAAATTTGTCATCTAACTTAACATTATGTATGCAAGAGAGTCCAAAACCAGTAAGGACATTTTTGTCTTACACACATCAACGACAGTAGGATAATCTTTGTTCCTAGAGGGCGCAACATCATTTATTCACGTTCTTCATAGACTTCCATACTATTTCAAGAAATCATGCAACATAAAATGGTTTCAAAGAGCTCCATCAGATTCTCTAATAATTTAGTCACAATCAAAGAAGTGAATATATTGGGCAATTACATTATAAATGGTATAAAGTTTAAGAAGCAACCTTCTGTAACCCAACCTTCAACTCTTCATATATTACATTGCCATCTTTGTCGGTATCCATTAATGTAAACATGTCTTGAGTTAACAATTATGCATAAACCACAGTAAATGCTAACTCGAAGCGCTCTCTTTTTAAATCTATTAATTATAAATAATTGCTTAAGGATTGTGCTTACTACAGATAAACAATCACTCTCCTTATTGGTAAATAAATCCAACAACAAAAAGAACTAACATGAGACTCCTTTGTAGCACCACAGATAACCGAGGAAACATTAGGATTAGCGACACACAATGCAATCGCAAGCTAAGAAAATGGCACAACAAGGGCAAGGTCTTCCGCAATTGGCTTCAATCCATCAACCTTCTTAAGCACATCATCAAGTAGCAACCTCAATGCCAGATTCTGCAAAGAAAAAAAAAAAAAAAAGAACACCACACATAAATAACCTAAACAAAAGCACCTTAATAGTAAAAAAAAATCTTGTTCTACTCCCTGAGATTGTAAGCATCAATCACTTTAGTCCTTAACTTTACAAAATCATTACGTGTCTCAAAAAGACTAAAATAAATACTAAATAACATTACATAAAATGACTAAATGAGGATTAAAATAAAGATTTCCTAAAGTGGAAAATTACTTTGTAATTTTCCAAAGCGATCTGCTATCTGGTGGTATAACTCATTTCTTATATTTCTAAGTGAGCACTTAAGAGGCAAGAGGAGTCTGTGTAGTGAGGCCTGTGCCATAGTTGGTGTACATGATCAAGTCAAATCAAAAGTCCAATTAGGTGAAAACATCAACACCAAATAAAAAAAAAAAGAGACAATAAATGTGATTCTTCAAGTGCATTTTTCGTTTTATTTTCTTGTCAGGATTACTAAAGGCTCACATGGATTCTTGAGGTGAAACTTTAATCCTGATTAGAAAATAGTACCAAAAGCTCTTAAAGAACAATATCTAATATTTGTCCAATTAAAAGACCAAAACCAAAACCAAATAACAGAAATGCTAGCATACATTCTCGAATACACTCTCTTGAACCCAATTATATAAATAACTAAGTGTGTTAGAGTGTGTCACTAGCACTCCTGCCAGAACAAGTACCTACACGAGTTTATAATAAAAAAAGTACATGTCTAAAGGTCCCACAAGTCCCAGGAGGCGATCCAAAACTTGCAAATTTAATGGATGTGATCACCTGATTAGGATAATGGCACTCCAGTGACACTAGAGGAACTACTTTTATTCCTACTTTTGTTTTCAAATTCCATAAGTCTATAGGAGGAGGTGAGATTTAGATACATGTGAACACATGCTTCATGTCTGTTTTGTAGCAAAAGATATTTGTTTAGGGTTGCCCCCACTTTCCTTAAACAATACAAGTGTGTTGCTATGTGGTTGTAACCATGACCAAGGTACATGGTATCTGCAGGATTAGTTACTCAAGTAAGTATCTAACAAGATTGTGTTTACTTTCTTTAAACAATTCAGAGTTACTGTAAATTTTCAACTTCTTATGCATAATATCTATCACTTAAATGTGTGTGATAGTTTTCCACAGTTCTTGAGACATTTGGATGCATTATGGGCCCCTTTATAATTGCATGAATCAGTGCAACCACCTTTTGGAGAGGCATATGTAGGCCAGTATCGTCCAATGCTTTGTCCATTCACCCAAGCCTCACCTTTTCCCATCCCCTTGAAGTCAATTGAAATTGGATTACTGCCAGAGGGAGCAACGAAGTTTGTCTAATGCAACATGTATATATTAACATTAGTTAGCAGAAAAATCATTTGTCCTATAATAGCATTGCCTTAATTTTCTTTGTAATATCTGATTGTGAGTATATCATATGCAAACACAGTTGACTAAACACAAAATTGGACACTCCATAAACCAAGGGAACCAAATAGATCTAAAGAGACATTATCCACTTATTCAGTTATAGTAATGAGAATAAAATTAAGAACTCAAGAATTTCAATAGATGCTATATTTTAATAAAGATTACCTTGTACCAAGTCAGCGATGGAGTTGTAGGTAAGGTAGATTGTGAATTCTATTGTCCGAAATTGCCACTAGATGGACCTAAATCTGCATATTTAAGGCCAACTTGAATTTACAAAAATAGAGACTATATTCTAGCTATGACGTCAACAAAAAAAATGAAATGCAATTTATAGTATTTCAGTTTCATCTTTTGAGTTAATGGAGTCAACAAAACTCAAAGCGAGAATGAAAATAATTGGCTTTAGTTAGGCCGAGACTAACTTGATATGTTCACTTGTTGGAGGAGAGATTAAAAGTACTGCCATTCTTTAAACCTTTCAATATCAATGGACCAGTGATCCTTGCATCCGATGTCTCAAAGAAAGCTCCATAGTTATGATGCAAAAAACTTCAACAAGGGCAGTCTTCTCATGAAAACCTTGCATTGCTAATCATTCAACATTCCTTGCCCCCTCAAGAAGTAATTTATTTTCCTCTAAAGCCCTCTTCATGGAAAATTAGAGACAAATTTTACATAAGTAATGTCAGAGAAAAAATGAGCCGATGTTTTCTAAAACTAGTATCGGGATTCAAGTCAAATTATGGAACTAACAAAAGCAAGATAGTCCAATAATCGCCAATATAATATTGAAACAAGTAGATTGTTTGGAGAAATGCAAAGTATGCCACATTTTTGTAGCTAGAGACATAAATAAAACCAATTAGCTTTGATTATGCCTACAATATAAGTACAAAATAAACAACACAAATGAATTTGGATTACAAGTGATTCTAATGACAAGGGAAAACCAATTAAAAGAAAACTAGTGAAAACAATTTGGAATTATATAGCCTGTCGAAACTAGTCACCGCTAAACAAAATACTAGTATGATACTATATCTCCTGACAGCTATAGAAAAAAATGAAACTTGTGAAGTTAAGTTCCCTTTCAATCAGTATTTGTTTTGCATAGAAAATATACAACCAGATCACTCACTCAAGTTCTTGCCAGAGTGCATCAAAGAGCTTTCTTTTGGTCTGTTTCTCAGCCCCAGGGGTGTTCATAACATTTGTAACACCCTGAAATTTCGATAACTGAAAATATATGTTTGATGTATTTGTTGTGATTGTTTGATTAATTTAGATTGTTTGATTTGTTGTGCATTTTACCCTGGTGCAATTGCTTGATATGTATGTTAGGTTGTGTGAAGTTTGTTTGAGTTGCGCTGAAAATTGAGTGATTCCGAGTTTAACCCGAAACCTATTTTAGTAAAATCACCATTCTAGATTTGTTAACCGCTGGATTGCCTTCAAATTTTAAAGGTAGGCTCCTAACCCATATATGTAACTTTTGAGAATTGGGATTGGCGAACTAATATCTGAAGCGTGAGATAATAATTTTTCACTAAAGCAAAAATTTTAAAATTGGGTCAGCTCGCCTAGGCGAATTTTTGCAGGCATTTTGGCTCGTTTGGGCAAGTCAAGGTGGTGATAAATTCGTTTAGCAGCATCAAAACTCGAAAAAATGCCTTCCTTCTTCCTCCAAAAGTCACAAACCCCCTCCCCCTCCTCCTCCACCAATCATGGCCACCGGTGACCGCCACGAGCCACCGTTTCTTACTGTTGGACCACCATGCAAAGAGGAACAGTTTAGTTGGAGCAGAATCTTCAAAACTCAACTCGAGGATTCGATAGAGAATGGAGCCTCCAATCCTTCTTTCATGGTTTCTTTGAGGTAACCATGGTTTCCTTGTCTTCTCTTAGCTAGTTTGAACCCTCTCTTGATATCTCTTGTGATTTGGGTACCATTATTGGCTATGTTTATACTTCTTTTGAAAACCCCTTTAAAAATGAGATGTTGTAAAAGTCTCCTTTTATGAAATTGATGTCATTTCCGTGATCCTTGTTGAACCCCGATCACATTAGTGTAATCAGAATTTCAAAATGATGTCTTTTGATGTGAACTCTCAAAACATAGTTTAGCCGATTTTCGATTTGACTGGGTATTTGACCCCAAATGTTAATTTTGACCTTGCCTTTGAAATCTGTTCTAAATTATCTTCAATTTGGTATATAGAGCTCTGCGTTCGGACAAGCACGTGTATTTGAAGAATCACAAAACAACACCGCTAGGTTGTAACAGGGAGAACTCCTAGTTAGGTAAAAGGAGTTTATTATTTAGTTATAGTTTTGGTACCATAGTTGGGGGCCAGGGAGTCCAACTATGAGGATATCTTCCTGTCCCTGTTGTGTGTTGGTTTTCAAGAAAAGTTATGTTTTAAACTAATGGGATGCGATATAATTATTATTGATGTATTTTGATTCCTGTTGTGTGCTCGTTTTCAAGAAAAAATTGTGTTTTTAACTAATGAGATGCGATAAATTTGTTTGTTGATGGATAAAACTGTGAATGATGTTGTTGTAATGATTGGATTTTTGGGAAAAGTCTTAATTACAGAGGAGACTCTGCCCTAAATTTTATAATGCGTCCTCTTATTTAATTCTCTAGTAAATTTTTTAATGGGCATAAGAGTGTGTTTTCTATATTGTAGTTCTCTTTAATTTAGAATTTCCCTAAAATACCAGTTTTATGGTAATATGGATTGTGAATGAATGAGATGATGTTGAAATAGGATAATGTGATTGGGTTGATGATGATGTAATGAGATAATGTTGATATAGTTTATGATATTGAATATTGATGTTTATGATGATGATATTGAAATAAAATGATGTTGATGTTGTTGATGATATTGAAATTGAGATATTATTGATGTGGTTGGTGATGTGTAATGTAATACCCTTTCAATTATATTATGCCTAGGTCATAATAAGTAACTAGAAGATGTTAACTTTCAAACATATAATTTTTAACCAAAATCGATTGAGAAAAACTTATCTCAATATTAGAAAATTACGATTATATAGAGTCTGTAGAAACTTTTTGGTCTCTTTAATAAATTATAAACTTAATAATAACTTGTAAATAATATTTCCTACAATAATAGTAATGTCCATATATTACAAAGCATATAACAAAATACTACATGTCCGCAACATTAAAAGAAATCTTCCAACTTGTCATCACTTTGTAACTGCTCCTCCTTTCGATTTACCTGTCTGGAATGACACGGGAACATACTAAAACAGTGAGAATTCCCAGTAAGTGAAAATTTACTTATCATACTGTGTCATTGTCATCATTCCAGCTACTTTGGT
The DNA here is from genome assembly GCA_007407185.1 of Glycine tomentella. Classification (NCBI taxonomy): domain Eukaryota; kingdom Viridiplantae; phylum Streptophyta; class Magnoliopsida; order Fabales; family Fabaceae; genus Glycine; species Glycine tomentella. The sequence goes on along the minus strand of PYAF01004300.1, from coordinate 594,678 downwards.
TTATTTAGAAAACATGTGAACAATTATAGTTGATTTTAATTTCATAAACATATAATCTGAAGTAGATTCATTTTATTCAAAAACACTTAAAAATAATCTCTTAATTCATTATTAATGCAAGCATCATTTTCAATCATGTCAATGCATAGCTTACCTTTGTTATTCTCCTCTTTAATACCCTAAACTAGACAATGAACTCATTACTAGACCTAGGTAGCTTCCGCAGGGTCATGCTCAACTCAACAATATCACCCTTTGGGGTCCCATAGGGTCGTGCTCAGGTTAACTGTATCACCCTTGGGTTAATATGTCTTTTCCGCAGGGTCGTGCTCAGCTTAACCGTATCACCCTTCAGGTCTTATCTTTTTTTCTTTCTTAATGCACATGACATCCTCAATGACATGCAAAGCTACATAACTTATGTCATACAATTATGCCACAAAACATCAAGATTTCTTCATCACACAAAAACACTTTTCAAGAAAATCATAACAAAGAACATCATAACAACAAAATTTCTTATTACATATGATTTGGTTCTTCCTATAATCTGTACTCATCTAACAGTCATTAAATTTCCATCTTTTAGTATGTTAAACTAGACTTCCTAAGATTTCTAAAAAGATATCACATGCTTAAATTGAAGTTATAAAACTCTAGATATAATATTTTAAAAATAGAACTTCAAATCTGCCTGCAGTCTCAAAATTCCACACTATCTCCTAGTGTTTTCACGATTTCAAGCAGTAAACAATCTAGTTTTAGCTGAAATTTTTATATGTTATATTTGACATTTAGATCTTTAATTCCATATATCATACACCTAATTTGAATAAGATTAGCATGACTTGTGCAGAATTTTAATTCACGGTGGTATTTATAGAAAACATTTTGGTTACAAAGTAAAGAAATTAGTTACGATGTAACTTAGTTAGTCCTTGGTATGATTCTAAAGTAACTAAGTAATCATGACCTAAAGATATTTTAATTTTATGCATTAAATGCATGCTTACTAAGCAAGAAGAAAGATTCCTTCATTAAATGGCTATGTGCACGTGGAATGAAGTTTTCAAGAAACCAAATCTGATTTTTCCTAAGCTTTGGTTGCAAAATTATCTTTTATACAAAGTTCTAGAGCTTACACATTAACCTACACATGTTTTCACTTCCGTATAGCTTCAAATCTCACATATAAGCTTGTTTTGTCTTATGTTTTTGTTTTTTTTAATTTATATCTAATGTACTTCATGTGTCTTCCAATTCATATACTAGGATTGGTTTCTTTTCTTAAATTAACTAATCCTAAGTAAATATATTCTAAGCACTTCTAAACTTGTCACTTGAATCGATTAGCTTCTATCATATCCTTCTTGTATCACACTACCATCACAGGTGTTTCTCATGTGATAATTTTCCTCATCATATTATAACATGATTTAAAACTATAGCTCATGATAGCTTTAGATATTCATGAAATTTTCTTTCATTTTTACTGTAATGTTTATTTACTTGTATTTATTATGTTGGGTAGTAAAATTTAGAGACTAATCTTCTGACTTACCTAATCCTAAATTTTCGGCCACTCTAGGTACTCATAGTTTTCTTATGATATTTATCTGTTACTAAGGGTAATTTGGTAATTTGTCATCCCAGGGGTATTTCTGTGATTTCTTCAAGTCTCTTCAAAATATCTAAGACAAAATATCTAAGGGTATTGTGGTAGTTTGTCACTCACCTCAGGGGTATTATTATAATTTCCACTTCAAAATATCTAATCAAAATATCCAAGGGCATTTTGGCAATTTGTCACTTACTTTAGGGGCATTTTTGTAATTTCTACCTCAAGGGTAATATGGTAATTCTCATATCAAGGGAAAGGGTAATATGATTATTCTTCTTTAAGCATTTTTGTAATTTCTCATTTTATCTCTAACTAACATAATTAAATTTTTAGGATGTTACATTTAAATGAGATAATCATGATGTAGTTGGCGATGTTCAAATGAGATAATGTTGATGTGATTGATGATGTTGAAATGAAATGAGTTTAATATGTATGATGATGATATTGAGATGATGTGATGTGGATGTTGATAATGACATTGATGAGAGATAATGTTGATATGAACAGTGTCATTGTATGATGTGAATATACATGGACACCCATGGGGAATGCATGACTGGTTATCCTTGCGGGGAAGGATTTGTTCCTAGCCAGGTCATGCATTGATGGTGCCCATGTTTGTCAATGTATGATGTGGATATACATGGACACCCATGGGGGGTGCATGACTGGTTATCCTTGCGGGGAAGGATTTGTTCCTAGCCAGGTCATGCATTGATGGTTCCCATGTTTGTCATTGTATGATATGGATATACATGGACACCCATGGGGGGTGCATGACTGGTTATCCTTGCGGGGAAGGATTTGTTCCTAGCCAGGTCATGCATTGATGGTGCCCATGGTTGTATGTTGTGTATGTACACGTGGGGTGCAGTGACCGGTTGGTTATCCTTGCATGGAAGGATTTGTTCCTAGCCACGGTTAATGCATCAGTGAGCCCACATTGGGGTGTTGTGTATGAAACGACCGCATTTTTTTTTTCTTTGCTTTTATTTTATTTGTGACTGTTTTTTTTTTCTTTTTTTTTCGAAAAATAGAAAGAATGAAGGCCCAAATAATTTTTGATGAGTTTGAAAACGATTTTGGAAATTATGAAAGTTTACGCGTTATTTAAATAACGTAGTCCATGATGTTCATATATACATACCGTATAGTCCATTATGACAAATCCATAGTCCAATACATAAACAGTCCATAATACAGATCAAAGTAGAGATCATCAAAAACAGAGAATCATCACAAAATCTTCATCACATCTTCTTGTACAGCATCCATATCACTGTTCTTCTGCTCGCCCAAATAATTTGGGGTCATCACAGGTGTCAACCACCAGACACAAAATAGGGTAACTCATGATAAACAAAATTTAAATATAAACAGACATAATATTGAATATATGTAACTAGTTCTATAATAATACAGAGGATTTATTACCACAATTACTAAAATTTATTTATCATCATTTACTCAACACATGTATTAAATCATCTGTTTCCACACATACTTGTTATAAAATGTAAGAAAATGCATGTTCATCTTATTATATGATGCATGACTGAGATCTCAGGTTCTCAACATCTCAATAATTGTGGCCACAGTCAGATAACCCCACCCTCCCTCAGTGGAACGAAATTATCCATCCAGTCAGGGTAGCCCAGTGGCGCGTAGGATTATCACCTCCACCCATGTGATCATCATGGTGGTGTGGTCCTCATTGTCTCAACTACCCCCAAGTTCATACACCTCTGAACTTATGGACTCAGTTTAGTTATCTGACACACCTCCTCGTGAGGTTCATCTTCATAAATTTTACCCCACCGGGTATATGCTCATGAAAATGCATAAATGATTCTTTTTACATCTTTTACTTATTCTCTTTTCATCATCTTCATCTCAAAACTCAACATCATCAACATGGTACATCTCTTAAATTATTTCTCATCATGAAAATCACAAATCACCCAATACCATGTTAACTTTATTAAGGTATATAGAATTACTTAATAACACATAAGGTTCACCAAACTTCATCACATAACTTTCCCTTCACTTTATTTTAATTCCATACTTAAACAATTATTATACTTGCGTAGTTAAATCTCAAAATTCATTTATTTCAACATGGTTCAATTTTGAGGTTAACAACAAAACAAATAAAAGAATAGTTAAGATTAAAGAAGCATTACAACTAAACAAAATAAATGGTTAAAGACTTCTTAAAATAAATAGTTAGAAGAGTATGTATACATCACAATAGAAAGTTAGAAGACTATTTAAAATTAAAGAAAC
>PYAF01004300.1:577653-590665 GCA_007407185.1 Glycine tomentella | reverse complement strand
TAGGTTAATATTTAAATTTGGTTTATCAAGGCTTCCCCATACCTTAAATGTTTCCTAAAATTGCACAAGCTTGATCCCTTGATCCTTGCTTCACGTGGACTATCTTTGGATTTAGGAATGTTTTCCTTTGGTGAAAGTGAAGGCTCAAGGTGTGTACGGTTAAGGCTTGTACTTTGGATTCAATAAAGCTAAAAAAAAAACAAGAAGTCAAGTGGTGGGACTTTGGGCTGCACGGTTTCTTTTCTTGGCTGGCCAAAATGTTTTCATTTACTTCCTTATATAGCAAAGTCAAGATATTTGTTTTTCTCCAAGGTTCCTATTGGTTGGTGCTTATTCAACTTGGTCCACACATCCTTTTCCTCCAAATTATTTGCACGGATGGTGTGGCTTGGAAGAGTTCAATTTTTTTTTTTGTTTTGTCTTCTTATCATTTATGAGAGATTCTTATCCTATCTAGCATTTATGAGATATTCTCTTTGTCTCCAATCATTCTTCTTATGCTTCCCACTTGTTTGCCTCTCCTTTCTTGTTTTGAATTGCCCCCCCTACCTTACTTTTGCTTCATTTCACGTGGCATCCATCATACAAGGGCTGTTATGATTTGTTTTTTCTTTCTCTCCACCGTAGCAAGCTTCTTAGGTGCCAAATAATGCTTTCTTTTACTCTATATTTGGATATCTTGGATTCTAGTGATTTTCTTTGCACATGGGTTATTAAATAGTACTTATCCTCCTTGACTATTTTTTTTTTCACTCTTTCCTTCCTTTAATTACACGGCCAAGTCCAAAGCTACCATAGTTTCTTTTAAATTTATGAAATAGCAAAATCCTATTTTCTTGTTGGTTCAATTTATAAAATTTCTAAACTATCTTAATGAATAAATCTTTTTAGCCCATAATTAAGAGAAAACTCCTAGGATTATATTCATCATTTTTATACAATTTTCTAATAATTAGAATAAATTGAATTGAACTTTATTTCAGAATATGTATTAAAATTCTAAAAATCTTACTAGATAGCGAATTTTAATTTCTAATCATCCTAAAGTATTGCCTTAATCCCATAAGTATAAAATATTGGGGTGTTACAGTGTATGTACATGGGGGGTGGATGACTAGTTATCCTTAGGGGAAAGGATTTGTTCCTAGCCATGATCATGCATTGATGGTGCCCATGTTTCATACTTCATAATTGCATGGATGGAAATAGAATGATGGCAATAAGTATCGGGGGTACTAGGGGGCATATCACTCTGTTTGGAACACCCTTGAGACTCCTAGCTAATCACCATGGGAGGAGCGACCAGTGCACGATAGGGTGACCTTGACAAGCTACTACATCATTTACCTAAGAGAGGCTTTTTCCATAAGGATGGTACCACATTGCATTCTTAGAGTTGAGTCAGGTGCATGCATCATTCTGAGCATAATTGTGTTGAATTATGGAAAAGTGGATGACTAGTTACTGCATGTGGGTGTGTAACTAATTAATTTTAGGAATGGTTGGAGTTGTTATTGTTGTTCTCTTTTGATTAGTGTAATATGGTACTTGTTATTTTTGGTAAGATAAACTCACCCTTGCATTTGTTGTATTGTGTGGTTTGTACCTGTGATGATCGCAAACCCTTGTTCGTGGGGGCAGACGAGCAGCAGTAGGTGACCTTAGAGGGAGATCTTCTTTTTGGTTAGAGTCGGCGAACCGATGTGATAACGTTGGAACTCTTTTTGGAAAAGAGTTGTGTTTTGTTAATCAACTCTTTCTTAGTTAGTCCATTGATTCTTTTGTTGGTCATGTAATTCCAAATGTAAATATTTGTAAATACAACTAGATTTTATTCTGACATGTGAATGATATGTAATGTTTTAAATTACATCCATATGTATCCATTTATGTATTTGTTTTGTTGTATGATAATTGCATTATCACGAAAAATTTACTACCATTTTCATAATCAAATTAATTTAGTTTTCATTAAAATTTGAAATTCAAACGATATGGAGTTAGTGATATCAAGGTAAGTCGTTACATTAGTGGTATCAGAGCAGGTCAAACCTTTTCGGCCGGTGAGTTGTGAGTCTGGTGTGTTTCTTTGTGCATTTTGTGTTTGCTTGTTGAATGTTTGATGTTTGAATATTTGACTGTTTTGGTAGTTGCTTGGGGTTATTTGTGTTTGAGACTTACGCACATTGTTGTTTTGCATGGGTTATGGAGATATGTTGGTGTGATCATAATTTGTTTGTATTCCTTATGTCTGTTATACCATGAGTTCCAATGCCTTCTCACAAGGTATTAGACTGGCCATCTGGATAATTCGTGAAGTGCAATGGGACATTATGGCAAGTAGCCAGGGATACAAAGAGTGAAGAATAAGTGTTAATGTTTCGAGAGAGAACTGTTGTAGAGGAGTGATTTCTCGAGGCATCAACTCTTAAGAGTAAGTGAGTAGGGACTTGAGATAGGTATAAAATTACTTTATTCTTTTCTTGTGTGTATCCCTTCCATGTTCTCACTTCTTGGTGTGCGCAAGGAGTGATAGCTGGTAGGAATGACTGTGCAATAGCTAATGCTCTCCAAGCTTTGAGGCTGAAGGTCAAGCTGTGACTTGGGGAACCTTCAAGATGGTATTTATGGAGAAATACTTTCCTGAAGATGTTAGAAACAAGGAAGATATGGGATTTTGTTACTTGTGTTATTCGATTCTGGTGCAACTCATTCATTTATATATTGTTTGTGTGTGAAGAAACTTAAACTTCCTGTGTCTTCTTTGAGTGATGATCGTGTGGTAGAGACCCCAACTAGTGGTTCAGTTTTAACTTCTGATGTGTGTTTGAGTTGCCTTGTAGAGTTTTCTGGTAGAAAATTCTTTATTGATTTGATTTGTTTGCCTCTCAGCCAAATTGATGTTATTCTGGGTATGGACTGGTTATCTTCCAACCATGTTTTGTTGAACTGTTTTAATAAAACTATGGTGTTTGGTGATCTTGAGATGAGTAAAAATGGGATGTTTATCTCTGCCAACCAAATTGTGACATCTTTGAAAGAAAATTCTCAAGTGTACATGATCTTGTCTAACCTGGAAGTAGAGACCAAGGTTTCTCTAGGTGACCTCCCTATTGTCAAAGAATTTCCAGAAGTGTTTCCTGAGGATATATCCGATTTACCGCCTGAGAGAGATAGTGTTTTCTATAGATTTGGTACCTGGTGTTGGAACCATGTCCGTAGCCCCTTATAGGATGTCTCCTATAGAGTTATCCGAGCTTAAGAAACAACTAGAAGAGTTATTAGATAAGAAGTTTGTGAGGCCCAGTGTGTCTCCATGGGGAGCACCAGTGTTGTTAGTGAAGAAGAAAGATAGAACCATGAGACTGTGTGTAGACTATCGTCAGTTGAATAAGATGACGGTGAAGAACAAGTATCCTTTTCCTAGAATAGATGACCTTATGGATCAGATGGTAGGAACTTGTGTGTTTAGCAAGATAGACCTTAGGTTAGGTTACCATCAGATCTGAGTGAAGTTTGAGGATATTTTGAAGACTGCCTTTAGGACCCGTTATGGTCATTACAAGTATTTAGTTATGCCCTTCGGTGTGACTAATGCCCCTGGTGTGTTTATGGATTACATGAATAGGATCTCCCATCCCTACCTCGATAGTTTTGTGGTAGTATTCATAGATTGTATTTTGGTATACTCTAAGACTAGAGAGGAGCATGAGGACCACTTGAGGATTGTGTTGCAAACCCTTAAGAATCGACAACTTTATGCTTAAGTTGTCCAAGTGTGAGTTTTGGTTAGAGAAAGTGAGTTTCCTAGGACATGTGATATCCCAAGGTGGTATAGTTCTAGATCCTTCTAAGGTAGAAGTTGTTCTTAAGTGGGAGAGTCTTAAGCCTATGTTTAGGATTAGAAGTTTTCTGTGTTTAGCGGGATACTACCGGAGATTCATAGAAGGTTTCTCCAAGTTAGCCTTGTCATTGACCAAGCTGACTCATAAGGGTCAAGTTTTTGTGTGGGATGCCCAATGTGAGCATAATTTCCAAACTCTTAAGGAAAACCTTACAACTATGCATGTATTAGTTTTGCCTAACCCAAGAGAACCCTTTGAGGTGTACTGTGATGCATCAAAAATGGGTTTAGGAGGAGTGCTGATGCAAAATGGCCAAGTAGTGGCCTATGCTTCTAGGCAACTCAAGACGCATGAGAGGAATTATCCTACCCATGATTTGGAGTTAGCTGCTGTAGTGTTTGCTCTTAAGATATGGAGGCACTACCTTTTTGGCTCTAAGTTTGAAGTGTTTAGTGATCATAAAAGCCTTAAGTATCTGTTTAGTCATAAAGAGTTGAACATGTGCCAGAGGAGATGGTTAGAGTTTCTTAAGGATTATGATTTTGAGCTTAGCTATATCCTAGTAAAGCCAATGTAGTGGCAAATGCTTTGAGTAGGAAATCCTTGTATGTATTCGTTTTGATGGTTAGAGAGTTGGATCTCCTATATCAGTTTAAGGACCTTAGCCTTGTATGTGAGGTTACCCCTAATAGCGTGAGACTAGGAGATTTGAAGATTACTAGTGGTTTGCTAGAAGAGATCAAAGAGGGCCAGAAGTCTGATCCTTTTCTGAGAACTCAGTTAGAAGCCATAACAGTAGGGAGAGATAGTAGTTTCAGAATGGGATTAGATGGAGTCCTGAGACTTCAAGATAGAATCTGTGTCCCTAATGTACCTGAGCTTAGGAAGATGATCTTGGAGGAAGGACATAAGAGCAGTTTGAGCATTCACCCTGGTGCCACCAAGATATATCAGGATCTTAAGACAATGTTTTGGTGGCCAAACATGAAGAGAGAAGTTAGTGAGTTTTCGTATGCATTTTAGTCTTTCAGAAGGCTAAGATAGAACATCAGAGACCCTTAGGGAAGTTGCAACCCTTAGAGATACCCTAGTGGAAGTGGGATAGTATCTCTATGGATTTTATTGTAGAACTGCCTAAAACCCCGAGAGGTTTAGATTCTATCTAGGCTATTGTTGATAGATTGACCAAATCTGCTCACTTTATCCCCATCAATATCAGATTTTCCTTAGAGAAGTTGACCTCCATGTATATTAGTGAGATTGTCAGATTACATGGTGTACCATCTAGCATAGTATCTGATAGAGATCCTAGATTTACCTCTAGATTTTGGGAGAGTCTAAACAAAGAGTTGGGAACCAAGCTTAGACTAAGTTCAACCTATCACCCTCAAATAGATGGTCAGACTGAACGAACCATTCAGTCTCTAGAGGACCTTTTGAGGGTATGTGTTTTAGAACAAAAGGGTAGTTGGGAGTGTTTTCTGCCATTGATAGAGTTTACCTATAACAATAGTTTTCACTCTACCACTAGCATGGCTCCCTACAAGGCTCTGTATGGTAGGAGGTGTAGGACACCCTTGTGTTGGTTAGAACCTGGAGAGAACCTCATTTTAGGACCTAAAGTGGTACAACAAACCACTGAGAAGGTCAAGTTGATCCAAGAGAAAATGAGAATTGCTCATAGTAGACAGAAGAGTTATTAGAATAAAAGGAGGAAAGACCTAGAATTTGAGGGTGTTGATCATGTATTCTTCAGAGTTACTCTGTAGACTGGGGTTGGTAGAGCATTGAAATCCCGAAAACTCACACCTCATTTTATTGGTCCTTTCTAAGTTCTCAAAAGAGCCGGCCCTGTAGCATATAAAATTGAATTACCTCTGTCCCTTTCTAATCTCCATAATGTCTTCCATGTGTCCCAACTCCGTAAGTATGTCCATGATCCTTCTCATGTGGTCGAGTTTGATGATGTTCAAGTAAAGGAAAACTTGACATATGAAACATTGCCTGTAAGAATCGATGATCGACAAACGAAGCACAAAGAGGGAAAGAAATTCCTTTGGTCAAGGTGACCTAAGGAGGTACATCAGGAAAGGATGCAACATGGGAACTAGAGAGTCAAATGCAAGGGGCCTATCCAGTATTGTTTGAATTAGGTAAATTTCGGGATGAAATTTCTAAAAGGGTGGGAGAGTTGTAACACCCTGAAATTTTGATAACTGAAAATATATGTTCATTGTATTTGTTGTGATTGTTTGATTATTTTATTAATTTAGATTGTTTGATTTGTTGTGCATTTTACCCTAGTGCAATTGCTTGGTATGTATCTTAAGTTGTGCAAATTTTGTTTGAGTTGGCTGAAAATTGAGTGATTCCGAGTTTATCCCAAAACCTGTTTTAGTAAAATCACCATTTTGGATTGGTGAACTGTTGGATCGCCTTCAAATTTTAAAGGTAAGCTCGTAACCCAATGTAACTTTTAATCGTTGGGGTTGGTGAAATAACATCTGAACGGTGAGATAATATTTTTTCATAGAAGCAGAAATTTTAAAATTGGGTCAGCTCGCCCAGGCAAATTTTTGCAGGCATTTTGGCTTGCCTAGGTGATAAATTCATACAGTAGCGTCAAAACTCGAAAAAATGGCTCCCTTCTTCCTCCAAAAGCCACCCAATCCTTCCCCCTCCTCCTCCACCAGTCATGGCCACCAGTGACCGCCACGAGCCGCTGTTTCTTGCCATTGGACCACGGCACGAAGACGAACACTTTAATCGGAGTGGAATCTTCAAAACTCAACTCGAGGATTCGGTAGAGAACGAAGCCTCTAATCTTTCTTTAATTTTATATATAAATTAATTAGTGAGAAAAGGTCAAGCTGTAAAGATTGTGCAGTCAGTTCATGTTCTTCCTAATTTTAGACATAGTAAATGATTGAACTACTATCTTTCGAGGTAAACAAAGGAGTTGTAGAGAATTTTCTTAGCTATAAAAGAAGATAAAATTCAACTTTATAGGACTATTGTAACTATATATATGGTTACACCTCAAAGAGGTCATGGACACGCAATTGAAACTGATAAAAGTAATACTCAAAACATAAAGGACATCATACCAATCATAATACAAAGTAGATAGATGTTATAACTTATGTGTGGCATAGAGTTAAGATGTACATGACTTGGTTGAATACATATGTTGATGTTATAACTTGAATGTTGATTTATGAGTGTTGTGGAATCAATTGATGTCATGATAATGCCTTGAGAAGATTTATATGTGGCCCGAGTTCATGTGGAACAGGGACCATCATGTTATGATGAGTTCTGGTTAAATGACATTAAGATAGGTGACCTAGCCTATGTGGCGCCAGAATAGGTCTAATGGTATTTGACCGTGAGTTACCTAGCTTATCTGGGGCAAAAATGGGCTCACTATGTTTGAGATGGTGTGATGGAAGAGCTTGGATGATTTGTATTCTGTGCTTGGTGTATTGTTGACTCTGAAGCCATGTAATTTGTAATGGACTATTTTGGTTTGATGATCTGTATCTGGGTTATATTATGTAAGACTGTCTTGGACTGTAAAATATTTTCTCTCATACTTAGAAATATTTGATGGTAACTATTTTAATTAAAGTTTATTTAAGAAATGAAGAAAAGCGATTTTGTAAAATAAAATTCTGTATAAAAGGAAATAAGCGGAAAAAAAATTTAGATGTTACAACTCTTCTCTAAAACCAAGCAAGAAGAACCCACTTTACAATAGCCAATTACAACAAAAATTTTAAAACAAATTTACACACAAAGATTAAGGAGAGAGACGACCTAATGATCCAATGAATGTTATGGACATGAATTACCAAATCAGGTTGAGAAGCAAAGTAAATCAGAACATGCTTTTCCTTAACCTTGAAAAGAATCTTGCTCAAAAATCATTCAAAGACCCATTAATGTTTTGAATGAAGCAAGAAGTAAAAACACTGAGAAAATCAATTAGAAATTGCTTAGAAGGCTTGTGTATACTATGAAATACAAAGTGGTCAAGTTGTTAAACAAGCCAAGCCTCCAATCTTATTTATAACAGAATTTGTAACTAACTGTAATCGATTAAACGTGCCCAATAATCGATTAAAATTCTAATGTAATCGATTAAATTATTACTTAATCGATTAAAATGTTAAAGAAGCTTTATGGGTTTTAGCAACGAGCAAAATAATCGATTAAATCGAGCTGTAATCGATTAAGACAGAAAGCTATGTTTCACAAAATGAATTGTGTAATCGATTACAGATTTTGGTAATCGATTAAATTAGAGAGGAAGCATTTTCTAAGTAAACTACATAATCGATTACTGATAATGGTAATTGATTATCACAGCAAGGCTTAAAATAATCTTTTAACTATGTAATCGATTACACTAAGTAAGTAATCAATTAAAACCTTTAACAAAGCAGTTTATTTTCAATCAAAGGCCAAATAATCAATTAATGCGATAGGTAATCGATTAATTTGTTCATAAAGGTTTTTCCAGATTAAACGAAGAACATAATAATCGATTATTTCATTAAGTAATCAATTAAAACAGTAAGAAAAACATTTTTCCAAAAACCTTTTAATCAGAATCAAACCTTAACCAAAAAGATAAAACCTTTGATGATTTAATGAAAACCATTTAAGTTTAATAATGAATGAATGCAATGCAAGGATCAATCAGATTGCCTTTCTCTTACACTTGAATCAATTACAAAACTTCAAGGCACTTCAAGTATGTTGAAAGCTCAAAACATTTCTTGAATCAAAGTCTTCCACTCTTCATGATGCTCCCCTTATATCCAACATATGAAGTGGATGCCATGTGTGGTTTGTGTTGTACTTATGTTTTGTGTGAATGATTTTGTCCATAGTTATAATAATGAATATGTATCTATATATTAAACCATAGTGGTGACTTGTAAAGGGATGGGATGTAGCTCTGTAAGGGCATGACGAGAGATGTACCAAGAATGACACAATATGAGTATAGGCTAGAACGAATATTGCCTTTGAGAATAGATTGATCTAAGGTGAGTTTTTGGGAGTGAAACTTGAGTAAGGAAAGCGGAGTTCTCACAAGAGAGAGAAAGTTGTAAAATTAAGTAAGTTATTGTTTAAACTTTAAAGAATGAATTTCTAGATACTAGTGAAGCTATACTAGTGTAGTAAGCGATTACAAGGGATAAGTTAGAGGAAATTTTTATTATCAATGGATGTCGACCTATCTTTAGAAATGATAAGGTTTAATAAGGCATAGCATTCATTGTCTTTTATGACTTTTCTTAACCTAACTTTAGAAATGATAACTAAAATATGGAATGATGCAAAGATTAAGCAAATACAATTACAAGTGAGGACAAGGTGCTTGTGTACAACTCTCACCTTCATCAATTTCCTGGGAAGATCCCATCAAGATGGGGTAGACCATTTGACGTGAATAAGGCATTCCAATGTGGAATACTTGGGCTGAAAAAGCTAGATGTTCACACCTTTAAAATAAATGCTTGTCGAGTCAAGGCATACTAGGAAGGATTGCAACAAGTGTATGTTATTATGCATTTTTCTGACCTTTGATCTTCTGGTCACACATCAAGCTCAGGCCCTTAAACAAGCGCTTTCCAAGAGGCAACCTATGATTTGTATCTTGCAAATTGAATTATTTTTCTTATTTATGCATATAAAAAAATTGGAGGTTGATCAATTCCTTAATCACCTCATCATGGACCTGGTCAACTCTTACGCTGAAATTCACGTGAGTTTCAAAACAAATCAAGGAATTGTCACAGCCGTGATCATTTTCACCATATAAATATTGAGAAGGGGAACAGTTTGACCTAAGTCATCATCTTGAATGACCAGACTCTTTGTTTTCTTACTCATATTTCTCCATTTACCTTTGCTTTTTAGGTTCATTTTGACTTGTTTGTGTAACGCCCGAAAATTTCGATAACTGGAAATAAATGTTTGATGTATTTCTTGTGTTATTTGATTATTTGACTAGTTTATATTAGTTGAATTGTTGTGTAAATTACCCTTGTGCAATGGCTCAGTGTGGATGTTAAGTTATGTTGAGTTTGAGCTATATTGAAATTGTGTAATTTCAAGTTTGACCTAAAAATCAGTTTTGGTAAAATCCCAATTTCGAATTTGTTAACCGTTGGACCGGTTTCACATTTTAAAGATAGTCTCCTAACCCACATATGTAAATTTGGACCATTGGGATTGGCGAAATAACATCTTAAGCATGAAATATTAATTTTTCACAGAAGCAGTGACATTACAAATACATGAAACAACGTAAAAGCACGAAAAAACTACTCCTTATCCCCCAAAGAGCCACCCAAGTCCCCCACCATTCTCCTCCACCACCCACAGCCATCGTTGACCACCATTTTGGATACAGGGGGAACTGATCAAGGATGATGATGAGCTGATCAGGAATGATGAAGAGCTAATCAAGGATGATGAAAAAAGCTTTTGGATTTTAGATTTTTACATGCCATTCAATTGAAGACAATTGTAATTTGTTAAGATTGATTAAGAGGTTTAGTCTGATATCCTTGCATTGCGTAAATCATAATCATAATCATGCATACATGTTATAAGAAAAGGTTGAATGATTACATGATGCATGTGGAATGATTTTCTCATGACTTTGTTTTTGAAAAAGTAAATATGTTTGTTTTAATTGATTGCTGTGTTTCTGTAATCGATTACATAAGCAAAGGATAATTCAGAAAAGTCATGTAGAACACTTTAATCTATTACAAGCCAAGTGTAACCGATTACATAGTTAATTTCATACGTTAAGCATGTGTGTCTTAATCGATTACCAGTCTTCTGTAATCAATTACTGAAGCTTATTTTCTAACTTAGTTTGTCTGCTTTAATCGATTATGTCTTAGATCAATCGATTACATTGTTCATCAAGTTTTCCAGAACTGCTCAAGAACATTTTAATCAATTTCTTGGCATATTAATTAATTACATAAGGTGAAATAATCAATTACATACTCGTATTAATAGATTACATGCAATTAATTTTGTTTTCTATTTAAAGTTGTTAGGTCTGAAACTTTATTAAGAATTAATCTTTCGAATTTGCTAAATACCCAAGTCTCCAAAAGATTTCAATAGTCTCTGATAAGCAATTTCTAAGTGAAATACAAAGGTTTTTGGTGCAAAGGTAATCTTTCTACATTGTGAAAGAAAAGATGAGCAAAAGGGTTTGCATAAAGGTTTCAAGAGAAAAGAATCTTTAAGAAGATTTCAATCAACTTGTAGTGCCTGGTATTGTGCATTCATTCATTGCATCCATTGTAGATCTCAGGTGGTATCTCTTGAACTCTGTTGAGTTGTGATATGTTTTATAATTGTTTGTAGACTAAGATCAAAAGGGTGTTCTTTGAATCTTATGGTTAGGCATCTAATAGGGTTTTAGGTTTCTTGTTCTTTATCTAGTGTGGATAATGATTATCACTTGTAATAAGGCTTGTAAAGAATAATTTGATTTAGTAGAACTCTAATCTTGTTTGATTAGAAGAACTCGATGTAGCTTTTCTTGAGAAGTGAACCAATATATGTTTTGATGTTGATCTCTCTATCGCTTCTTGTTATCTTAATCTCTTGACAATTGTGATATCTTTCTTAATCAACAATTGCATATTCTTGCCATAGATTCCTTGGACTGAGTGGTTGGTTTGAATTGAAGTTTCATTGGTTTTAGAAAGTGATGAAGATCCTTCAACTCTGATTTTGTAAAAGGTTTAAAAGGTCAAGATTATACCAATTCAGCCCCCCTCTTGGTATTTCGGTGTATTCATATTTTTTCAATTGGTATCAGAGTTGGTTCTTGAAAGTTAATCAAGATCACTATCTTTTCAAGAAAATGAATACCACACAGATAACCTTCAAAGAGGGTGCCTCCCTCAATTGTCCTCCGATGTTTGAAGGAGAGCATTTTAGTTTTTGGAAAAATCGTATGCAAATCATTATTCAATCAAACGACCCAGGTGCTTGGACTGCTATTGAGAAGGATCCTTTGATCCCTACAAAAGTTGTTGATAATGAAATAATTCCCAAGGAGTGGGAGGAGATGATGGAAGCAGAAAAAAGAGTAGTGTAGTGTGATTTTAAAGCTAAAAACATGATTACATTTGCTCTTTCTTCTGACAAATTCTTTAGAAATGTTAGATGTAAAAGTGCAAAGGAATTGTGGGAGATGTTGGAAGTAACTCATGAAGGAACAAATGAAGTAAGAAAAATGATGTAGTAGCTCGTCAAGGTCACCCTGTCATGCACTGGTCTCTCCCCTCTTGGTGATCAGCCCTGAGTCACAAGGAAGTTCCAAAAAGAGTGATTGCCCCCTAGTAGCCTGATAGAGTGCTTTTAGTTAAATATTTTTCTATCCTTCTTAGCTTATTTGACCTCTCTTGGACCTTTATTTTCCTATTCTAATTCAGTTTTTGTCTTAGGCAAGTAAGTGGGCTTAATTGCTAATTGTAGCGTATTATCGGATTTTTGCTCACTTAACGTATCTAACTTGTGCAGGGCCTATAGAGTGCTACGGATCTCTGAATGGAGCATTCTAGGAGTCCCTGGAAAGATAACGAAAAGATCTACAAGCTAGAAATAGCCCAAGGCCAATTCTGTCATTTAGAGGGTCATTTTAAGCTTCGAAGTTAGCACCTCTGCACTTGTAATTTTGGGCTGCGAATTTGATTTTCATGATTGTAAATATTAAATAATTAGATTGTTGGGTTTGTTTATGGCCCATTCTATTTTCAGAAATTAGTCACTATTTATATTAGTGACTTTAGTGAAACTTGGACAGTACTTTACAATTCAAACAAGTTTTATATTTCTTTTCTTTAGTTTTTAGAATCAAAAGCTTGTTCTTCATTTTCTCTCATTTGCTCTTCATTGTTCTTCATCTTCTTCATTTCCATTTTGCTATTCTTCCATTTTTCTGCACTTACTTCATGGGGCTTTCCTTGGTGATCATCATGGAAGGCTAAATCATTAATCAATCCAAGGATCTAACTCAAGCAAGAGAAGAATTGGAGTTCCGGTTCGGTATTTCGAATTCTACTTGAATATTCACCTTCTTCTTCAATTTCTATTATGTTTTCATGATTATG
>PYAF01004300.1:556339-576035 GCA_007407185.1 Glycine tomentella | reverse complement strand
GATTAAATAGACAAAACCTTAGGTTAGATGACTTTGATAGTGTAGTTTTAGACAGTAGCATAGCGTCTTCTGACTTTGATTCTGATTCTACTTCTACTCCTTCTACTTCTACACATCTTGATATCATGGCTGATAACAACCTAACTCTTAAGGAGTTAGCTACACCTGATGTTGTTTACCAACCTTGGTGTATTCAATATCCTGAGACTGAGGTCAGTTATGAACTAAAATCTGGACTAGTCCATTTGCTTCCTAAGTTTCATGGACTTGCTGGTGAGGATCCACATAAACACCTTAAGGAGTTTCATGTGGTGTGTTCCACCATGCGACCCCATGACGTTCATGAGGATTATGTCAAGATAAAAGCATTTCCTTTTTCTTTGGATGGTGTTGCTAAGGACTGGTTGTACCTTCAACCAGATCCAATCACCACTTGGACAGACATGAAGAGAAGATTCTTAGAGAAATTCTTCCCTGCCTCTAGAACAGCATCCATCTGGAAGGAAATTTGTGGCATAAAGTAGTTTCCTGGAGAGTCTCTGTATGAATATTGGGAGAGATTCAACAAGTTGTGTGCTACCTGTCCTCACCATCAAATCAGTGAGCAATTACTGATTCAGTATTTTTATGAAGGATTGATGTTGATGGATAGGAGTATGATAGATGCAGCTAGTGGAGGCGCTCTGATGGACAAGACCCCTCTTGCTGCAAGGCAGTTGATTGCTAACATGGCAGCCAACTATCAACAATTTGGTGCTAGAGTTACAACATCTAAGGTGATGGCAACAAATGAAGCTTCTGTCTCTATGGTTGCTGATAACCAGAGATTGGAGAACAAATTAACAGAGTTGACATCCCTTGTGAGCCAGCTTGCTATTGGGCAACAACAGAATGTGATGGCAGCCAATCAACCAAGGCTCTATGGTATCTGTTGTGCACCTGATCATCCCACAGATGCATGCCCCACTCTCAAAGAGACAAAATAGCCTACTGAAGTTTCTGCCATGCAACCTGGCCAGTCATTTAGACCTCACCAGTAGTATAATCCTTACTCCAACATTTATAATCCTGGTTGGAGAGATCATCCAAATTTGAGGTATGGTCATGGTCCACAACAACAGCAGCCCTTTAGACCTCCACAGCAGTCCTTCCAGCCTGCCACCACCAAATACCAACCTCCTCCTTTCAGACAACAACCACAGTTCCAACAACCTGCATCTGCACCTTCACCTGCACCTACACCTACACCTACACCACCTGTGCAGGCCAGTTCTAGACCTTCCTTGGAGGACTTGATGATGCAAATGGTCAGCAACAATATCCAATTTCAACAAAATGTCAGTGCCACCATCCAGGACCTGCAGACTTAGATTGGACAGTTAGCTACAACTGTCAACTAGATGTAGCAGCAGGGTTCTGGTAACCTTCCAGCACAACCAGTTATTAATCCAAAGAATGTGAGTGCTATTACCTTGAGGAGTGGCACTAAACTTCTAGATGCTGGTGCTAGTAAAAAAGTTGATTATGGTGCCAAAACAGATTCTGCACCAAAACAGATTCCCTTATCTTTTCCTTCTAGAGCCATTTCTGCAAAGAAAGTAGTGGAGCTTGATTCTGATCTGCTTGAGACTTTCAGGAGGGTGGAAGTCAACATTCCCCTCTTGGATGCCATCAAATAGATTCCAAAATATGCAAAGTTCCTGAAGGATTTGTGCACCCACAAGAGGAAGCTTAAGGGAAATGAATAAGTGAAGATGGGCAGAAATGTTTCAGCACTGATACAGGGCAAAACTGTTGATGCCATCCCACTATCCACCTTGCCACAAAAGTGCAAGGATCCTGGCACTTTCACTGTCCCATGCACCATTGGAGATATTACTTTTGCAGATGCCTTGTGTGATCTTGGAGCCTCCATTAATGTCATGCCCACATTAGTTTACAGAGCACTACACCTTGGTGAGATGAAACCCACTGGTGTTGTCATCCACTTAGCCAACAGGAGTGCTGCACTTCCACTTGGACTTATTGAAGATGTGCTGGTGCGGGTCAATAATTTGATCTTCCCAGCGGATTTTTACATTTTGGGTATGGAAAATGAGTCTTCCGGCCATGGTTCCACATTGATCCTAGGGAGACCATTCTTGATGACAGCCAGAACCAAAATTGATGTGCATGCAAGAACTCTTTCTATGGAGTTTGGTGATGACATTGTTCAGTTTAACATTTTTGAGACTATGAGACATCCTGTAGAGGAGCATCCTATTTTTCTTCTTGATATCACTGATGTTGCAATGGATAGTGTAGATATTTCTGACTTACTTTCTGATTTTTCTTGTGACTTTTTTGACTTTGATCTTGGTTCTTGTAATTGTACCAGTGATGATTATGCTTCTGTGTGTAGCATTTGTGCGGAAATTTCCTCTGCACTTCACTTTGATTGTGTTCCAGGTACATATACAAGTTCTGAGCCTACTATCCCACTTCCCTCAGCCCCTAGTCTTTCCTTACCTTCCACTATTCAGCCCCCTTCCTTGGAGCTGAAGTCACTACCGGAGCACCTCAAGTATGCATATTTAGAAGATGCTCAGAAGCTCCTAGTCATCATATCTAGTAGTCTGCCACTGGAGCATGAAGAAAAGTTGATGCATGTTTTGAGAGGCCACAAAAAGGCCATTGGATGGACACTTGCTGATCTTCCTGAAATTAATCCTTTGGATGCATCAGATACTTTTAGAGGATGATTCTAGACCAGTGAGGAAACCCTAGAGGAGGCTGAATCCCACTATTCTTGATGTGGTGTAGAAGGAAGTGACGAAGCTACTAGCTGCAGGGATCATCTATCCCATCTCTGATAGCACTTGGGTTTCTCTTGTCCAAGTGGTTCCTAAGAAGTCGGGTCTCACAGTTGTGAAGAATCAAGATAATGAGCTGATTCCGACTAGAGTGGCCAACAGTTGGCGAGTTTGCATTGATTACAGGAGACTCAACCAGGCCACTCGTAAGGACCATTTCCTCTGCCTTTCATTAATCAATTTTTAGAGAGGTTGACAGGTAAATCACATTATTGCTTTCTTGATGGTTTTTCTGGTTATATGCAAATCCATAATGCACCAGAGGATCAACATAAGACCACATTCATATGTCCATTTGGCACATTTGCTTACACCCGAATGCCTATTGGCCTATGCAATGCACCTGGAACCTTCCAAAGGTGCATGGTGAGCATCTTTTCTGATTTATTAGAGAGTTGCATGGAGGTGTTTATGGATGATTTCACTGTTTATGGTTCCTCTTTTGATGCATGTTTGGATAGTCTCTCTAGAGTGCTTGACCGATGTATTGGTACTAACCTTGTTCTTAACTTTGATAAATGCAATTTCATGGTGCATGAGGGTATAGTCCTAGGACATTTGGTCTCTAGTAGAGGTATTGAGGTCGATAAGGAAAAAATTGATGTGATTACCTCTTTGCCTTACCCCGCTTCTGTGCCGGATGTACGTTCCTTTCTTGGACATGCAGGTTTTTATAGGAGATTCATTCAGGATTTCAGTAAAATTACATTGTCATTGTCCAAGCTTCTACAAAAGGACGTAGACTTTACATTTGACCAGCCTTGCAAAGAGGCATTTGAGGGATTGAGGAAGAAGCTGACTACCTCTCCCATCATGTAGCCGCCAAATTGGGAGCTTCCCTTTGAGCTGATGTGTGATGCCTTTAATTATGCACTTGGGGCTTTGTTGTCCCAAAGAGTTGGTAAACTATCTCATGTCATTGTTTATGCTTCACGCACTTTGGATGCAGCCCAAGTTAACTACACCACCACTGAAAAGGAGCTTTTGGCTATTGTTTTTGCTTTAGATAAATTTAGATCTTGCTTTGCTCCCATATCACTCTCTTTACTGACCATGCAGCTTTGAAATACCTGTTGAAGAAGCCTGATGCTAAACCTAGATTGATCAGGTGGATGCTTCTTCTTCAGCAATTTGACATGAAATTAAGGATAGAAGTGGTGCAGAAAACTTGGTTGTTGATCACTTGAGCAGGATTGAGGGACCTTTTGAGTCTTTTCCTATTCGTGATAATTTTCCTGATGAGCATTTGATGCATTTGCATTCATCACATGTCACACCTTGGTTTGCTGACATTGTTAATTTCCTTGTTGCATCTATTGTTCCACCTCATGCATCTAGGTCCCAAATAGATAAAATTAAGAGTGATGTTCAATATTATGTTTGGGATGATCCTTATTTGTGGAGGTTTGGTAGTGACCAAGTGATCCGAAGGTGTGTGCTTGATCATGAAATTCAGTCTATTCTTCAGTTTTGTCATGGCACACCTACCAAAGGTCATTTTGGTCCTCAGAGGACTACTAGGAAAGTATTAGACTGTGGGTTCTTTTGGCGCACCTTGTTTAGAGATGCCCATCACTTGTGAGCAGTGTCAGAGAGCAGGAGGCACAATTACACATAGACATAAGATGCCGTATCAACCCATAATTTTTTGTGAGATTTTTTATGTCTGGGGTATTGATTTTATGGGTCCATTTCTTGTTTTTCATATATTTTGCTTGCTGTTGATTATGTTTCTAGATGGGTTGAGGCTAAGGCCACCGGAACTAATGATTCTAAAGTTGTTGTGGATTTTGTGAGATCCAACATCTTTTGCAGGTTTGGTGTGCCTAAAGCCATTATCAGTGACCAGGGGAGCCATTTCTGTAACCGGTCATTTGCATCCTTGCTTCAGAAGCAAGGGGTTGTGCATAGAGTTGCTACAACTTATCATCCCCAAACTAATGGGCAAGCAGAGGTTTTTAACAGAAAGATTAAGCAAGTGTTACAGAACGTAGTGCAACCAAACAGGAAGGATTGGAGCAAGCTTCTTGAGGATGCTTTATGGGCTCATAGGACCGCTTACCGCACACCTTTGGGGATGTCTCGCTATAGGGTGGTTTTCGGTAAGGCATGCCACCTTCCAGTGGAGATTGAGCATCGTGCTTATTGGACGGTAAAGAGTTGCAACATGGCATTTGATGAAGCGGGTATGCAAAGGAAGCTTCAGTTGCAAGAGCTTGAGGAGATTCGTTTGGAAGCCTATGAGAACTCCAAGATTAACAAGGAGAAAGTGAAGAAATTCCATGACTCTAGGATTCTTAGAAAGGAGTTCCATAGTGGCCAAAGAGTGTTATTGTTTAATTCTCGCCTTAAGCTTATTTCCGGTAAACTTCGATCTAGATGGGATGGACCTTTTGTTATTACTAATGTTTTTCCCCATGGTGTAGTTGAGATTAAAAATGAAGCTACCGGCAAAGTCTTCAAGGTCAATGGTCACCAACTCAAAGCATTTCATGAGAGCCCTCAAGTGGAGGAGGAGCTTGTAGAGGACATCTCTTTGGTCCTGCCAATTTTGCGTGAATGACATTTTGGGGAGTTTCTTTTTCCCTTCTTTTATTTGTTGTCTCTTTGTTGCATTTCTTTGCATGCTTACATTGAGGACAATGTGCATTTCAAGTGGGGGGTGAAAGATCCTAAAATTTTTTGAAACTTTGGTTGTTTTCTGTCTGTTTATGTTTTGTTGCTGTCTGTTTGTCAGTGTCTGTTATTTTCTATTTTCTGTTTGTCTGTCTGTATTCTGTTTGTCTGTTTTAGTTGTTGGGTCTGTATGTTTTTGTTGTCTGTTTCTGCTGTTTCTGTTTTGTTGCTGTTTTTATTGAATTTAGGCACTTTTTCATGTTTTTCATAGGATTTCCAACTTGTATAAATTGTGAGAAATGTTAAAAAGTTGGTTGGATTGAGAGGTTTCATACTTGATGTGAATCATTGTTGCAATTGTTGAAGTGATAAGTAGGCTTCAGAAATAGAATTTAAGATGAACCAAGTGTGGTAGAATTATGCCTTGTGAGTTTTTGAGCCTTTGTGAATATGTTCTTTCATGTGTGATTTCACCCTTGTGCTAGATTACACTATGTTTTGCCTTGCCTCTTTTGACATTCCTTGTTGCACATGCTTTGATTGAGATGATTTAGGCCTTCTTTCTTTTAGCCACTAGCCAAATAAACCTATCCTAGTGTTGATATCCATTGTCACCCTCTTTGAGCCTCTAGCCTTTTCTTTCTTGTTTTGCTCATTAAAAACAAAGAAAAAAATGGAAAACCATGTTATCCTAGCTTTAGGGAAAAAATGGGCTTTGGAATTGTTTTGGGAGTGGGTTTCGAACAAGTGTGGGGTGTTTGTCTTTTGTTTTGTTTTGAAAGAAAAGAAAAGAAAAAGAGAAAAGAAAGAGTTCAAATAGCAAAAGTCCAAAGACAAGAGAAAAAAAATGTGTATAAAAAAAGAAAAATTGTGTATAAGCAAAGAAAAAGAAGTTCAAGCAAAGAAAAAGAAATATGCAATAAAAGTTGTTATAGTTCATTTTCGTTCTTGTAAATTCTTTTAAATTTCATCTTATTGCTTCTACCCTTCTCTTATCTTGTTGGCTTGCTCCCCATTGTCCCTCTTTTCTCTTAAGTTTTAGCCTAAATATCCTTTTCTCATCCACCTTTACCTAAGCCATTCATTACAAGCTAATAAAGTCCTTTTGATCTTTTGATGCATGTGTATTTCAAGTTGAATGAATTAGAGTCTTGTCAATGCTTGGATGTGCTAGTTGCATGTGTTTTTTGAGTGTAAATACAAGCCATACACATCGTGTGAGGTTGAGTGCCACCCTTTGTGTAACACCCCGGACGTGTTATCATTAATAATATCATAAGCGCGCTATCAGCATCACCTAGACGCAATGCAGAAGCGAAAGAAATCGTTTTTCTTGATTACATTATGCATGGAATATAAAACGCATTACACATGTTCTAAAACATACCCCTGCTGATCCAGATAAACATACATAACACAACAGGCAGGACACAAAACAATACAGAGATAATCAGGAGGAAATCATACTCTGATACAACATCATCATCTATACATATACATGCTCAAAAATAAGACCACAACCGGTCTCATATAAATATGTACAGTACTATGGGTGTACACACACCCTATAACTCCACAGAGACCAAATACCAGCTTCAACTCTTGAAGCTTTGCTCGGTCTTCTCCTACTGTAGCTCACTCTCCAGCCTGTCAGCTCCACCAGGGCCTCCTGCCCTAAGGTCGCTCCTCTGCTCCAGAAGAAGCACCTGAAAACCACAAACCCCACACAGGGTGAGACAAACGTCTCAGTAAACTCAGGGTTCTGGGAGATCCTCCCTCACCCTGATCCACTACTCAAGCATACACAACACACAAAAACAGAGCCAAGGATAACATCCATGCTCACACATGTAAAGCCTAGGCTATCATCCTAGCTTTCATACATCCCAGCTCTCTGGGTTATAGCCAGATGCTCTCAGCATCAGAGGTATTCCACCTCGTCATGGCTCTCACAGCCATTTATCAGAGATCATAGCCATAACCATGGCATCGGCATCTCATACTGGCTCTCATAGCCTGTCTCACAGAGGTACCTACCATAGTGTCTCTCACTAGACACTGTCCATACCAGAGAGGCACCGCTTCTTAACCACATAAACATTGCCTGAGGACTCTCACTCAGGTCTTACTCATCCAGATATGGCTCATCTAAGAGGCCTTAGGCTCTCATCCCCTCGAGAAGCCCTTTCTTAGAGATACAACATATCTGTCTATCATCTGGCCTGGGAATAGCCCTCCATGTCTCACATATAATCACTTGCCTGGGAATAGCCCTCCAGGTCTTTCATAAACACTGCCTGGGAATAGCCGTCCAGGACTTTCACAAACACTTGCTTAAGGAGGAACCTCCATACAGAGCAATTCATCCTTAGGACTTTAGGTGGAGAGCAGTGGCACCTCCCAAGGAATCTCAGTTATTCCAGGGAGTCCTCAAACTCTTCCTCTGGCTAGGGAACCTCAACTAGCCCGATACCAATCCGGTATCCTATAGGTTCCATCACAGACCATCTCATGATCTGCATCTCATCACCCTCACACTGCCTCAGTGTCTATCCTAGGGTTCATCATAGATATATCTTTCTAGAACGGACTGAGTTTCACTCCAAGTACTGTTCTTATAGCCACTTAGGCTCACCATACACACACACACACACACACACATATATATATATACACCGATATCTATATATCACACATCACCCACTTGGGTGGCAAACCAGAATAAGGGGAAAACCCCAGAACAGTGAGCTTACCTGGCTAGCCGTGCCTCACAGCTCTAGCCTCTACTGATGGTCTGCTCCTCTGACACCCACGGTGTCCAGCCCTACCAAGGCATACAAACATATATCACAGACCATACAAGCATCAAAACATGCATAAGCTCATCAAGCAGTCCTCAACTGCCTCTGGGAAAAGGACCTCAGTCCTTTCCATCCACCCGAGTCATCTACTCAAGGGTTAATCAGGCTTATCCACACAAGCCTTTCCATAGACCCTCTGTGGTCTATCTCAGATTATCCATGGCTCCAGAGTCATCCCAGACTCAACACAAGCCATCATCAGGGAGCATCAAAGCTCTCACAACCCAAAACCTTAGGGTTTCTCAGGGCTTGAACGGTTCACATCACAAGACACCGTTCTCATGGCCTCACAGGCACCACAAGCCCATCAGTTTGGCTCTTGCATGTCTCAAGTCAAGTGACTCAGTCCAAGACACACATGCACAGCCTAGAGCCAAAACCAACAGTCTCCAAATCACAAACTGAAAGCTAATCCTTCCTCCTCACAGCATTCTAAACACATCTCCCAACTGGACCCAGAGCTAATTCTAGCTCTATTACAGATGGGTCACTATTCACCCAAAACCCCCCAATTCACAAACAATCGGAGAAACTCGAGTTTCTTACCTCAGAACTGATGAGGAAGGCCTCTGGGCTGCTCTCCCAACCCCTGGTGTTGCTGAACCACTGCCGTTCCTCGCCAAACTCGAGCTTTCTCCACCTCTGGAGGTTTCTCAGAATCTGGAGGTTTTGGTGAAAAGGAGGAAGGATTCTCGCTCTCTCAAGGTTTCTAGGGGGATTAAAGGGTTAAGGAAGCGTTTAGGGTCATCAGGCAAGGTCATGGGAGCTTAGGAAGCTCTCCCATGGCTGCTGGAGGCTGGGAGGAAGAAGAAAAAAATTTTCCTCCCCTCCAACCCGCGACCTTCCCCTTTATAAGTCTGCACTGACCTTCCCGCGCGATCCGCGCCAGGTCCCGCGCTACCCGCGCCAGCTGCAGATCGTGGCGCCATCAGCGCCACTCCCCGCGCTATCCGCGCCACATGCAAAACTAGCCTATGTACCCCCGGTAGTACATAGGCTTGTTTTTATCTCTGCTAAAAGATTCCCAGCTCTATCAGCGCCGCTTCCACGCCAATAGCGTGAACAAGCCGAACCAATGGCGCGATCCGCGCCACACCCTGCGCCATCCGCGCCACACTCCTAACCCAGTTGGCGCCCCCAGCGCCAACTCTGACGCTCCAAGCGTGGACCTCCAGAGAATCTCGCGCTGCCAGCGCGACCCTGGCGCCCCAGGCGCCACATTCCAGAGAGTCTGGCGCCATCCACGCCAACTCTGGCGCTAACCGCGCCGCACCCTGTTCAGGGTTTTCTACTGAAGGATCCCAGCGCCATTAGCGCGGGATCTGGCGCCACCCGCGCCACAGAGAGGGTCCTTACACTTTGAGAGAATTCTATCACCTTGGTGCATTCTTAATCCTAAACTTAACTACTTTTTCACTTTGCACTTTGTGATCATGTTTTCATGGATTGTGTTACCTCAATATTATTCTTCCATCTTTCCATCCCTCACTTTTGAGCATTGTTGTGATCCATTGAAAAATATGTGTGCCTTGTTCATACCCTTTCTTTAAATTTTTGGTCTACTTTAGTTTGAATTTTTCTCTTAGTCTTTCTTTTAGTTTTGTCCAGCAGTGCAAAAGTTTAAGTGTGGGGTATTTTGATAGAGTGCTTTTAGTTAAATATTTTTATATCCTTCTTAGCTTATTTGACCTCTCTTGGACCTTTATTTTCCTATTCTAATTCAGTTTTTGTCTTAGGCAAGTAAGTGGGCTTAATTGCTAATTGTAGCGTATTTTCGGATTTTTGCTTACTTAATGTAACTGATTTGTGCAGGGCCTATAGAGTTCTACTGATCTCCGAATGGAGCATTCTAGGAGTCCCTAGAAAGATAACAAAAAGATCTACAAGTTTGCTAGAAATAGACCGAGGCCAATTCTCTTATTTAGAGGGTCATTTTAAGCTTCGAAGTTAGCACCTCTGCACTTGTAATTTTGGGCTGCGAATTTGATTTTCATGATTTTAAATAGTAAATAATTAGATTGTTGGATTTGTTTATGGCCCATTCTATTTTCAGAACTTAGTCACTATTTATATTAGTGACTTTAGTGAAACTTGGACAGCACTTTACAATTCAATAAACAAGTTTTATATTTCTTTTCTTTAGTTTTTAGAATCAAAAGCTTGTTCTTCATTTTCTCTCATTTGTTCTTCATTGTTCTTCATCTTCTTCATTTCTATTTTGCTATTCTTCCATTTTTCTGCACTTACATCATGGGGCTTTCCTTGGTGATCATCATGGAAGGCTAAATCATTAATCAATCCAAGGATCTAACTCAAGCAAGAGAAGAATTGGAGTTCCAGTTTGGTATTTTGAATTCTACTTGAATATTCACCTTCTTCTTCAATTTCTATTATGTTTTCATGATTATGAATGCATTTAGGATTGAAAGTGAGTTAGGATTATGGATTCATGACCTAATTTCAAATGATAATCACAAGATTAATTGAATGATAGTTCAATTAGGGTTGTGGTTTCAATTAATTTAGGAGTAGAATCGATTGAACTGCTTCTATTGAGATTGAATGAATGTTCATGAGAGAATCAATTTATGGGAATGATGATGATTCGAATAGCTTGGGTTAGTGAATTGGTTTGATGCTTTCTAATCTGTTTTACTTTACTCCTTGATAATCTTGTTAATTTCTGCGTTGTTCTTTAATTTTAGTTTGTCTTCTTGCACATGTTTTACTTTGCGCATACCAACTGTTAGACAAAATCCCCCCTTATTATTACCAATGATTTGAAGCTAGAACCATATTGATCGTGTCTCTGAGTCGACCTAGGTTAACTCTGTGCTACACAATTAGCTTAGTTAAATTGTTTTTGATGCGTCTCGACAAAGCAATATCATAGCCCCGGTACTTACTGTCCATTATTCTATTTCCATCCACACAAATATGAAGTATGAAACATGGGCACCATCAATGCACTGACCATGGATAGATAGGGACCAGAATTTTAAACAATCCCTTTTATCTTGGGATGCTTAAAATTCGTAAACCCACCCTCACAAGGTTATCCAGTCATGCACCCCCCATGTACATATACAACATCACTGATACACTGACCACAGATAGATAGGGACCGAAATTTTAAACAATCCATTTCCACTTGGGATTACTACAACATAGAAAACACACTCTTATACCCATTTAAAAATTTACTAGAGAATTAAATAGGAGGACGCATTATAAAATTTTGGATAGAGTCTCCTCTGTAATTAAGACTTTTCCCAAAAATCCAATCATTACAACAACAACATTATTCACAGTTTTATCCATCAACAAGCAAATTCATCGCATCCCATTAGTTAAAAACCTAGTTTTTCTTGAAAAACCAGCACACAATAGGGACATGCAATTATCTTCATAGTTGGACTCTCTAGGCCCCAACTATGGTAGCAGAACTGTAACCATGTAATAAACTCCCCTTACCTATCCATAAATTCTCCCGTTAGCTCCTCACGGTGTTGTTTTGAAATCCCTCTAGTTCATGTACTTTGGCTCAAACGCAAAGCTCTATATACCAAATCGAAGACAATTTAGTATAGATTTCAAAGACAAGGTTAATATTAACATTTAAGGTCAAATACCCACTCAAATTTAAAAAGAGGCTAAAATGGTGTTTTGGGAGTCCACATCAAAAGACATCAGTGAAAACAATAGGAATATACAAACTAACCAAGAGGGGGTGAATTGGTTTAAACTTGGCCTTTTAAAAAACTTTAGAAAATCAGAGTTATAGGATCTTAATCACAATTGAAACAAAAAATGCTTCAGATCAATCAAACCACTCAGCCCAAGAAAACAATTGCTTAAAACAAAATTTGTTGAGTAATGTAGATATCACCAAGAACCACAAATCAAGATACCAAGAAGAGATTAAGGAATACAAAACAACACAAGAATTTATACTAGTTCACTTCTCAAGAGAAGTTTCATCCAGTTCTTCTAACCAACACTAGATTAGAGTTCCACTATCATCAAATTTTAGTTCTTACAAGCTTTACAACAATCACTCTTTATCAAACCTATATAAAGAATAGAAATCTAAAACCTATTAGATTCCTAATGATCAAGACATACCCTTCTCTACTCTTCCTTCTAGAGAAACTCACTCTAGAAAAAGCTTAAAGAACCCTTTACAAAAAGTTCCAAACAACCAAGAATTCAAAAACGAATTTACAACAAGAGTTAATGGATAAAGATAACTCGATGATCCAATGAATATGTATGAATATGATTTACCAATCAGAGTTGCAATGCAGAAATCAATTTCAGACCTTTCTCTCCAAAATCTTCTTTGAAAACTCTGTCCAAGAAATCTTTCAATACACCATGAAGATTTAAAAGGTGCACAAGAACTATCTAGCTCAGAAAATCATTTCTAACTTTGAGAAGGCTTGTGAATGCTTTGAAATTTCGAAGTCAAGAGTTGTATCTTTCAGACCAACTCACATTCTATTTATAACCAAATTTTGTAACAGACTATAATCGATTAAATCGCCATTATAATCGATTAAATTGTCATATGTAATCGATTAATCTTCCAGATAATCGATTAAAATGTTCTTGGCTCAATCTGATATTTATAACAAACAAAGTAATCGATTAAACTAGACATGTTTAGTTTTTAAAGAAGCTAATGTAACCGATTACAGAATATGGTAATCAATTAAGGCAGACATGTATAGTTTCAGAATAAGCCTGGGTAATCAATTACTTATTGTGGTAATCGATTAAGGCAGACATTCATATTTGATAATGAACTTGTGTAATCGATTACAGTGTAATGGTAATCGATTAAGACAGATAATCATGATTTACATTTTGTGCTATGTAATCGATTACGATTAGCTAGTAATCGTTAAAGTGTTCTTCGTGGCTTTTCCAGAATCAAACAAAATCATGTAATTGATTATATTCTCATGTAATCGATTAAAGCAGTGATATTTTGTTTTTCCAAAAACTTAACCATGAGAAATTAACTTCTTTTTAAAACATGAAAAACTTTAATGCTTTAGTAAAATCATGTATGCATGTTAATGGTCATGTTCATGCAATGCAAGGATCATAAGATTAGCCTCTCATACACTTAACCCATTACAAATGCCTTGGCATGTGAAAAGCTAAAATCTTCCTTCAACAAGCTTCATCTTTGGCTTGATCTTCTTCCAGCTCCTATATTCAACAATCTCCCCCTTTTTGGCTTTGAACATGCCAAATATCAATTGAAAATTTGTTTAGCTTTTAAGTGCTTTGAGGGATGAATGGTAGGAACTTAATAGTTGATAGCTTGAAATCAAATCAGCTTATTTCCAAGAACAAGTGTTAAGCATGCTTGCATAAACATTGATCAATTCCTTCTTTAATTTTGCTCCCCCTGACTTAGGTAGTTTTCCAATGTTAAAACAGAGCAGAAAAAAAATAAAAAACAGAGCACAACACTTATTATATTTCTCCCCCTATTTGTCAGATTATTTCTCCCCTATTTGGCTTATCAAAGACAAAAAGTAGCAATATACATATCATAAGCAAGGATAATACCAAATAGAAACTAAAATATTATTCATTGAAAGGGAAAGTGCAGTACATTAATCAAGAAAACATTAAGACTCAAATAGAAACAGAACGAAAACATAACAGAGCATGAAACATAAGGAAACTAAATGAGTTTATCAAACTCATCAAGAACAAGCCTAGCTTCTATATTCTCAAGCCTAGATTTCATTTCTTCCAAGGATGAATTAGTCTCAGCTTATGCTCATGGTGGAGAGATAGTAAAGCATCCATCTTTTGAATCATGAGAGATTAAAATGGAGAATACTGTTGTTGAGCAGGGCCTTCTTCATCTTCAGCAACTTCTCCTTCAGCACCTCCTGCTTGAGGCAGCTAACCAACCATCTGCCAACCTTAAGGTGTTTTTATCAATCCAAGCTTTCGCAGATTCTTGGTTTTGATGAGGCTGACAATATTAGTTGTGTTGTCAACAATCTCATCTGAGACATCAATTTTAAAATAATCAATAAACCTAGATATCAACACAGCATAAGGAAAATTATTGATGATCAACCTAGAGGCCTTCAGCATAGTCTCAACAAACACAAGCACCCAGTTGATTTGGGTAGAGGTTTTGATGCCATACACAAGCTGTAGGTCATCATCAGTAGCTTGGGCATGGTTTGTGGACCTAGGAGTCAAAATATATGTTATGATATAATGAAGAAGCTTGTCTTCACTTGTTATATTCCCAGTTCCAAGCCTCAACTTCAGCCTAACTTGAGGGTCCTGAAGCATCCCTCTATAGGTGTCAATCCTGTTGTACCCACCAATCTCCTCTTCAAATCTCCTTACACCTTCAGGAGAAATACCAACAACAACAGCCCACACCTCTTCATCAATAACCATGGGAACACCCTTCACTTGAGAGTGAATTACCCCATCCGTGTTAGCCTTCATACAGGTGTAGAACACCTTCACCAACTCAGGGTAGAAAGTACCCCTAAGCTCAACAAACTTCCTCAAGCCATCAATTTCAAGAAGGGTTAGGAATTGAAATCCTTCATTGATGAGCCAGTTAAGGTTCAGATATTTAGGGGGCATAATCAGCTTTGTGGCATTGAATTGGGTATAATTCATCCTATCTTTTTCTTCAGGGAACTAGGAATGCATTTTGTTCCCAGAAGGATTTGATGATTCCCCTGTCTTTCTTTTTCCAGTTTTGATTTTCTTAGAAGTAGACATGGTGTATAGGATTAGAAAATAGGAATAGTCAAAGTTTGGGCTAGAAATAGAGAAGAAGAAAGCTCATAAATTTCAGTGAGCACAAAGTAGAGAGAAGGAATTCAGGTGTGAATTTCTCTCTTGTGAAAAGTTGTATTTATAGATTTTTGAGGTTTAACTTTTGAATTTTAAACATTGTAACAACTATTTCGAGTAATTAGAGGCTTAACTAATTTGCAGAATATTTGAATTTTGAATTTAGTGTCAGTTGGGCAGTTTTGATTTCCAAGAAATCTTGCAGATTTTGCAGTAACGCCATAAATAATCAATTACATAGGCTTGTAATCGATTAATTCGTAAGCAAATAGAGTTTCTGCACATGGTGTAATTGATTAAATCGAAGAGTAATCGATTAAGTTAGTAAGAGTGTAAACCAGAATAGCAAACAGTAATCGATTACCATATTTTGTAATCGATTAATCCAGAGAAGTTTATATTTCTGAAAAACTTTGCTTCATATGTAATCAATTATTTCGAAACTGTAATCGGTTATTCTAGCCCAAAGTAATTCTGGAAAGAACTTATATAACATGCGTAATTGATTAATCCGTAGTCGTAATCGATTACTCCAAAGCCACCAAATTTTCTGAAGTCATTTTAAACAGTGAGTAATCGATTAATTTGACAAGGTAATCAATTACATAAGCATAACTTTGTTTGTAAAATGATTTTTAATGATCATTTAATCGATTATTTCGATGCTTAATCAATTATTCCAGTCAATTTTGCAAAATGAACAGTGAATATGCAGCACATTTCAAATTTTGAAGCTCATGTGATGATTAGTCAAATAAGATGCAATTTCATATAGACAAGCACATAACAAGCATGCTAGCAAATGTTAGACTCATCAAGGATACCCAGCATGTTTCTAAGAGTATAAAATCTATCTCTAGCCAAGGGTTTAGCGAATATATCAGCCAATTGATTATATGTATCAATGAACTCAATTTTGATGTTACCTTTTTGATTGTGATCCCTGAGGAAATGATGCCTTATCTCAATGTGCTTGGTCCTTGAGTGCATTATTGGATTCTTGGATATGTTGATGGTACTTGTGTTGTCACATAGCAAGGGAATTTCTTTTAATTCTACACCAAAATCTTGTAGTTGTTGCTTCAACCAAAGGCTTTGAGCACAGCAGCTTCCAGCAGAGATGTATTCAGCTTTAGTAGTTGATAGAGCAACACAAGATTGCTTTTTGCATTGCCATGAGATTAGTGAACTGCCAAGTAGGTGGCAGGTTCCACTAGTACTTTTTCTATCCAATTTGCACCCTGAAAAGTAAGAATCAGAATATCCAATTAAGTTGAGTAATGCACCTTTGGGATACCATAGACCAACTCTTGGTGTTGATTTGAGATATTTGATTATTCTTTTGACTGCTGTGAGGTGTGATTCTTTGTGATTTGCTTGATATCTTGCACACAAACACACACTCAACATGATATCAGGTCTACTTGCAGTCAAATATAGTAAGGATCCAATCATTCCTCTATATTTTGACTCGTAAACCTTTTTCCCTTTTCTATCTGAATCAAGATAGGTTGATGTTGCCATTGGAGTTGCAGCATCCTTAATTTCCTCCATTTCAAACTTCATGATCACTTCAATGCAGTATTTGGTTGAGTTAGAAATGTCCCATTTTTCATTTGCTTTACTTGATGTTCAAGAAAGAATGTTAATTCTCCCATCATAGACATCTCAAACTCATTCTGCATAGAGATAGAAATTTCTTCGCACAAGGATTGATTAGTTGAACCAAAAATTATATCATCAACATATACTTGAACCAATAAGATATCATTGCTTTGCCTTTAGATGAACAAGGTTTTATCAACATGTCCTCTTATGAAAGATTGATCAAGCAGAAATTTGCTCAATCTTTCATACCAAGACCTTGGAGTTTGTTTTAATCCATAAAGAGCTTTCTTCAGTTTGAAAATATGGTTAGGATATTTGAAATTTGCAAAACCAGGAGGTAGCTCCACATAGATTTCCTCCTCAATATATCCATTTAAGAAAGCACTTTTAACATCCATTTGAAACAGTTTAAAATCCATTAAACATGCATATGCAAGCAGCAATCTAATGCTTCTAACCTTGCTACTGGAGCATAGGTTTCCTCATAGTCTATGCCATCCTCTTGGTCGCAACCTTTTGCAACCAATCTAGCTTTGTTTTTGACTATGATACCATTTTCATCAAGCTTGTTTCTAAACACCCATTTGGTGCCAATAAGTTTGAGAGAAGAAGGTCTAGGAACAAGTTCCCAAACTTCATTTCTCTTAAATTGATTCAGTTCATCATGCATGGCATGCATCCAATGTTCATCAAGTAAGGCTTGTTCAATGCTCTTAGGTTCTATTTGTGAAACAAAAGTCATATTACAGCAGAGATTTCTGAATGAAGATCTAGTAGATACTCCCTTTGTAACTTCACCAATTATATTGTCTAGAGAGAGATCTCTTGTAGTTCTCCAATCTTTTGGCTCTTGGACTGGTGTTGATTGTTTCATTTCAGCAATTGGTTCTTCCTTTCCTTTATCCATTGATCCATCAAGTTGTATAAACTCTTCTAAAGGACCTGCATCATTTTCACACTTCTTTTCCTCTTTAGAGGGATTAGATTCATCACAAATAACATGAACTAATTCTTCCATGCATAAAGTTCTTTTATTAAAAACTCTATATGCTTTACCTTGTAATGAATATCCAAGAAAAATGGCTTCATCAGCTTTAGCATCCAATTTGCCAAGTGAGTCTTTACCATTGTTTAATACAAAAAACTTGCAACCAAATGCTCTTAAGTGAGAAATATTTGGTTTTCTACCTTTGTATAGTTCATAAGGAGTTTTCTTCAAAATAGGACTTATTAGTAATCTATTCAAAGTGTAGCAAAATGTACTTACAACATCAGCCCAAATATGTTTAGGCAAATTTGTCTCATTAAGAAGAGTTCTTGCACCTTCTTCAAGGCATCTATTTTTCCTCTCCACAGCACCATTTTGCTGGGTTGTTCTTGGAGCTAAAAATTTGTGGTTAATTCCATTTTCTTCACAGAATTTTTCAAAATGTTCATTTTGGAATTCCCCACCATGATCACTTCTTATTGAGATAATTTTGCTTCCCTTTTCATTTTGAGTAAGTTTGGCTAATTTTCTGAAAGCATTGTAAGCATCACTCTTGGATCTTAAAAACAAAGTTCATGTGAATCTAGAGTAATCATCAACAATCATAGAAATTACCTCCTAAACTCATAGTTCTAGAAGGACCAAACAAATCCATGTGAAGCAATTCAAGGGGTATTGAAGTAGAAATAACATTTTTACTTTGAAAAGAATTCTTTGTTTGTTTCCCCTTTTGACAAGCATCATGTAACATCTTGGGCGTTGACGAGGGCGGGGAGTGATCGTCGGTGCAGTGAGGCACAGACATGGAGCGGCTCCTGGCAGGCATCCAGCGGGAGGGTACATGAATGAATTGAATACACACCTGAACGAGAGGGATCCAGAGGCTGTGCAAGTATGAGACTATACAATTGAGGATAACTTAAAGGATTTAATAGGTACTACCTATACCAACAAGGTGCATCTACTTTTCGGTAGCCCATAATATAAGAACTCCATAGTTAATCGTGCTTAACTTGGAGCAATCTTGGGATGGGTGACCTCCTGGGAAGTTTCTCAGGAAGTGTGTGAGTGAGGACAAAGCACACTGAATGCATGATCTATAGAGAGTAAATAGATATTACTTTTTCTTTTACCTATATGAATCACCTCACTGGTTTGACCATCACATATCATACTACAATTGTCATTGAATGACACTTTGAATCCTTTGTCACATAGTTTGCTTATACTTAGAAGATTGTGCTTTGTGCTTTAAACCTTCCACATAGAGAATATTTCTGATCTTGGTTTTAAAGTTGTCTCCTATATTTCCTTCACCAACTATCTTTCCTTTGTTATTGTCTCCATAAGTGACAAGTCATCCATCTTTAAGAGTCAAATTTGTGAGCATTGATATGTCACTGGTCATGTGTCTAGAGCAGCCACTGTCAAGATACCATAATCATGATCTTGCTCTTAGACATACATGCAAAATTCAAATCAATTTACAAAGAACGATACCTAATTGAGGTTGGGTCCATAGGGGTTAGCTATTTTCTTTATCTTTGGCATCCAAATGTGTGGAAAATAAGAACCACTCACACTTAACCAAGAGGGGGGGGTGAATTGGTTAACCTTGGTAAATTAAAATTTTCTTTCAACAATATCAGCTTTTAAAATCAGAGTTTAATTCCCTTTGGATCTTTATCACAAAATCAATTGAAAAACTTTATCCAAAAACAATCCAAGATTTGTAATACCTCAAGAATAAACTTCACAAAGAAGAAAACACAACACTCAAATATAATTCACACAAGATATTATCTAAACTGCAGAATATAAATCAAGAGACAAGATTTATACTGGTTCACCTCAAAACCTATGAGGCTACATCCAGTTTCTTCTACTCAACACTAGAGTAGAGTTCCACTATT
>PYAF01004300.1:525707-545106 GCA_007407185.1 Glycine tomentella | reverse complement strand
GTTTAAGGATGCTCCTTCCTTAAAGGTTATTTGTGAGGTGTTCATTTTGTAAAAAATGCAGTGATCTTGAGTATCTTACAAGACCTAGCTCTTGATGCCAATTGTGGAAAATAAGAACCACTCACACTTAACCAAGAGGGGGGGTGAATTGGTTAACCTTGGTAAATTAAAATTTTCTTTCAACAATATCAGAGTTTAAAATCAGAGTTTAATTCCCTTTGGATCTTTATCACAAAATCAATTGAAAAAATTTATCCAAAAACAATCCAAGATTTGTAATACCTCAAGAATAAACTTCACAAAGAAGAAAACACAACACTTAAATATAATTCACACAAGATATTATCTAAAGTACAGAATATAAATCAAGAGACAAGATTTATACTGGTTCACCTCAAAACCTATGAGGCTACATCCAGTTTCTTCTACTCAACACTAGAGTAGAGTTCCACTATTGCAATTATGTTTCTTACAAGCAATTACAACCTTCTCTTCCTCAACCCTAGAGGAAGTTCAGAGATCTAAAACCCTATTAGATCCTTAGAAGCTAAACCCACACTGAGAAACCTACTCAGTTGTCTTTGGAGAAAACCTATCTCCCTTGGAGAAACACTATCCCCTCTTGCAAGAAAACCCAAATACAATAGAAACAACAAAATACAAAGTTACTGCAGAAAACTTAATACCCATAAAGAATTAGGAAAGAATTCACCTGATGATCCAAGATTGAAATGCAAATGAATGACAAAACTCAGGTTGAATACAAGTCAAATATGCAGAACAGCTTTCCTAGACCTTTGTGAAAAAGTAGTTTGCTTCACTAACAAAACTAGTAACCCATGGATGGCTTAATGGAAGTAAAGCTCAAATAACCCAGAAGAATGCCTTATTGATTTCTTAGAAAGCTCAGAACATCGAAAATTTTTAATATCAATCTCAATCTCTGTTATGTTGAATCACAAAAGGCAAGGGTTATATATATAGTTATTTTCGTAACTAAAATAATCGATTAAATAAGCTCCAGACGCTCTTGTAATCAATTAAAAGTGACCTTTGGATTTCCAGAATTTCAACAAACAGGTCAAATAATCGATTAACCCGTGGTGTAATCGATTACGTCAGTTTAAGCAAAATTTCCGTTTAAGTAAAATAATCAATTGCATTACATGGTAATCGATTAAGCCAGAGCAAGCCTAAATCTGGATAGTGTGGATTAATCGATTACAATCCATCGTAATCGATTAGGCCAGCGTGAGTGCAAAACATGATTTAAACTATATAATCGATTACAATGAGTGGTAATCGATTAAGCCAGAGTGACTGTCTTTTCTAAACAAGCATGTAATCGATTACAATATCATGGTAATCGATTAAACCAGTCATAAGGCTAAATCCTAAGTATGCTGATTTTCATGTAATCGGTTAATACGATGGAATAATCGATTAAAGTGTTCATTTTTTATTTTCCAGAAAACTTATGAACAAAATAATCGATTCATTCAATTCAATAATCGATTAAAGTAGTGCTAGGCTATTTTTCCAAAGTATTTAGCTTTTCCTTCAGTTTCAAATCAATTAGTTAAAGACTTATATGATGCAATGCTTGTATGATGTATGAATGATATGTAACTAAAACTTGGATCATCACAATGCCTTCAAACCTTTTACATTTAAATCAAAAACATCACTTCTTCAAATCTTGATCCATGTTGAAAGCCAAAACCTCCAAGTCTTGAACCTAGCTTGAATCTTCACTTGATCTTCATTCAGCTCCCCTTCAAATCAACAAAATGCAATCTCCATTTGTCACATAGAATCTCTTAGCATAGCATCTATTAGATGTGTGACCTTTTTTTATACAATAGTTACAAATTACAACTCTTGATGATCTTTCAAAATGAGTCATGTGATTAAACTTTGTTTTTGAAACAACTTTTTGACTTTGTTTGTAACCCAATCTATAAGTATCTCCAGCATATTTTTTCACACTTAGCATTTCAACTAAATTGCATTTTCCTTTATAAAGCCTTTTCAAAAGATCAACCAAGTAATTATTTTCTGAAAGTACTAATATATGTTTTACACCTTGACTCTTTTTTAACTCATCAAACTCTTCTTGCAAAGCTTTGTATTTGTCAACATTTGATGAAGAAGAAGCACATACACATCCATTCATTTTGTAGCTTGAAACAAGTTTTTCTTTTTCTTCTTTCAAGTTACAAATTTCAGTTTGCATTTCTGCAAGTTTTGTGACATTCCATCTAAGATTTCCTTTTAGCCTATTATTGGATTTTGCAAGCTTTTGAGCCTCTTCATGCATTTCATGGAAAGCATCAACAACTTGATCAAATTAAGAATTTACCTCAATTTCAGCACTTGAGAATTCTTCATCATCACTTATTGTGGAAGTGAAACATACATTTGCTTTTTCATTCTCACTTGATGATTTAGAAGTTGTTGACTCATTGTCTTCCCATGAACATTCAGATTTAATGTGGTCAAGTTTACCACATTCAAAGCAAGTGAAGTTTGTATTGTTGTTATTATCACTCTTTTTGTTGTTGTTGTTGAACTTTATGAACTTTCTGTTCTTGTTTCTTCTCATGAACTTGCTGAACTTTTTGACAATTAGATTCATGTTGTCATCATCATCTTCTTCACTTGAATCTTCTTCTTTTTCCACTTTAGGGGATGCAGCTTTCAAGGCTACGCTTTTATGTTTCTTGTCTACATCTTCTGCATTGGTTAGTTGTAACATTTCAAGTTCATATTCAAGAAGCTTACCAAAAAGTGCAGCCA
This sequence comes from Glycine tomentella, assembly GCA_007407185.1. Classification (NCBI taxonomy): domain Eukaryota; kingdom Viridiplantae; phylum Streptophyta; class Magnoliopsida; order Fabales; family Fabaceae; genus Glycine; species Glycine tomentella. Next base: position 542,307 of record PYAF01004300.1, on the reverse strand, counting down.
TAGACATCTTGGATAGATCTTTTGATTCTTTGATTGTTGTCACCTTTGGTTGCCATGGTCTTGTAAGGAACTTCAAGATTTTGATGTTCAACTCTTCAGTATCAAAAATCTTCCCAAGACCAAGAAGATGATTTACTATGTGGGTGAATCTTGTTTGGAGTTGAGATATGTTTTCTGTGGTGTTCATCTTGAACATTTCATAAAGGCATGCTTCCTTGATCTTATTACTTCATCTGTACCTTCATGAGTTACTTCCAACATCTCCCACATCTCCTTTGCACTTTTGCACCTAGAAGTTCTAAAAAATTCATCAGAAGAAAGTGCAGAAGTAATCATGTTCTTAGCTTTGAAATCATACTGAACAACTCTCTTTTCAGCATCTGTCATTTCATCCCATTCTTTGGGAATCATATCATTACCAACAATTTTTATAGGAATCACAGGACCTTTTTCTATTGCATTCTAAGCATCGAGATCATTTGATTGAATGAAAATTTTTATTCTATTTTTCCAAAAACTAAAATGTTCTCCTTCAAATACCGGAGGATCATTGAGGGAGGAACCCTTCTTGAAGGTAATTTGTGTGGTATTCATTTTCTTTTTAAAGAAAGACAGTGACCTTGAATAACACTCAAGAACCTGATCTTATACCAATGGAAAACAATAGGAATACACACAAGAACCAAGATGGGGGTGAATTGGTTTAAACTTGGCGTTTAAAAAACTTTAGAAAATCAAAGTTATAGGAAGAAGAGATTAAGGAATAGAAAACAACACAAGAATTTATACTGGTTCACTTCCCAAGATTAGAGTTCCACTATTACCAAATTTCAGTTTTTCTAATCAAGTTTTTCTAATCAACACTAGATTAGAGTTCCACTATTACCAAATTTCAGTTCTTACAAGCTTTACAACAATCACTCTTTATCAAACCTAGATAAAGAACAGACATCTAAAACTCTATTAGATTCCTAATGATCAAGACATACCCTTCTCTACTCTTCCTTCTAGAGAAACTCACTCTAGAAAAAGCTTAAAGAACCCTTTACAAAAAGTTCCAAACAGCCAAGAATTCAAAAATGAATTTACAACAAGAGTTAATGGATAGAGACAACTCGATGATCCAATGAATATGTATGAATATGATTTACCAATCAGAGTTACAATGCAAAAATTTCAGACCTTTCTCTCCAAAATCTTCTTTGAAAACTTTGTCCAAGAAATCTTTCAACACACCATGAAGATTTAAAAGGTGGACAAGAACTATCTAGCTCAGAATATCCTTTCTAACTTTGAGAAGGCTTGTGAATGCTTTGAAATTTCGAAGTCAAGAGTTGTATGTTTCAAACAAACTCACATTCTATTTATAACCAAATGTTGTAACAAACTGTAATCTATTAAATTGCCATTGTAATTGATTAAATTGTCATATGTAATCGATTATTAATCTTATAGATAATCAATTAAAATGTTCTTAGCTCAATCTGGGATATATAATGAACAATGTAATCAATTAAAATGAGTTGTAATCGATTAAACCATACATGTCCAATTTTGAAATAAGCTAATGTAATCGATTACAGAATATGGTAATCAATGAATGCAAACATGTATAGTTTCAGAATAAGCCTAGGTAATCGATTACTGATTGTGGTAATCGATTAAGGCTAACATGCATATTTAATAAAGAACTTCTGTAATCGATTACAGTAATGGTAATCGATTAAGATAGATAATCATGATTTACATTTTGTGCTATATAGTCGATTACGTTTAGCTAGTAATCGATTAAAGTGTACTTCATGGCTTTTCAAGAATCAAACGGAAACATGTAATCGATTATATTCTCATGTAATTGATTAAAGCAGTGATATTTTATTTTTCCAAAAACTTAACCAAGAGAAATTAACTACTTTTTAAAACATGAAAAACTTTAATGCTTTAGTAAAATCATGTATGCATGTTAACGGTCATGTTCATGCAATGCAAGGATCATAAGATTAGCCTCTCATGCACTTAACCCATTACAAATGCCTTGGAATGTGAAAAGCTAAAATCTTCCTTCAACAAGCTTCATCTTTGACTTGATCTTCTTCCAGCTCCTCCTATATTCAACAATCATTTTGGAATTCCGATCACACCAATGTGACCAAGGTTCAACAAGGATCACAAAAATGACATCAGTTTCATAAAAAGGAGACTTTTACAACATCTCATTTTTCAAAGGGTTTTCAAAGGAGGATTGGAGGCTCTGTTCTCTACCGAATCCTTGAGTTGAGTTTTGAAAATTTTGCTCCGATTAAAGTGTTCCTTTTTATACGATGGTCCAACGGAAAGAAACAGCAGCTCGTGGCGGTCACTGGTGGTCGTGGGTGGTAGAGAAGAAGGGGAAGGGGGTTGGATGCTGTTTGGTGGAAGAAGAAGCTCCATTTTCATGATTTGAAGGTTGTTGCATGCTTTTAAAACCGCCTTGACTCGCCTAGGCGAGCTAAAAAGCCTTCCAAAATTCGTTTGGGCGAATTGGCCCAATTTTAAAATTTTTGGTTTAGCGAAAAACTAATTTCTCGTGTTTCAGATGTTATTTTGACAATCCCAATGGTCAACCTCTGTATATGTAGGTTAGGAACCTAACTTTAAAATTTGAAGGTGAGCCAACAGTTAACCAATCCAGAATTGGTATTTTACCAAAATAGGTTTCGGCTCAAACTCGGAATAACTTAATTTCAACGCAGCTCCAACAACTCCACATAACTTGACAGCTGCACCAAGCAATTACGCATGGATAATTCACATAACATTCCAATCAATCTAAACTAATCAAATAATCACAACAAATACACCAAATATCTATTTTCAGTTATCGAAATTTTAGGGTGTTACATCTTTGATGCTGAAGAATTGAACATCAAAATATTGAAGTGTCTCACAAGACCATGGCAACCAAAAGTTATAGCAATCAAGGAATCAAAAGATCTATCCAAGATGTCTATGGCTGCACTTTTTGGTAAGCTTCTTGAATATGAACTTGAAATGTCACAACTAACACATGCAGGATGCAGAGAAGAAACACAAGAGTATAGCCTTGAAAACTGCATCAACTCATGTGGAAAAGGAAAAAGACTCAAGTGAAGATGAAACTGATGAACATATGAACCTAATAGTAAAGAAATTCACCAAGTTCATGAGAAGAAACAAGAACAAAAAGCTGTCAAAGTTTAACAGAAAAAATGATAGCAACAACAACAACTCCACCATAGTGTGGTAAACCTAGACACATTAAATTTGACTGTCCAATCTTTTTGAAGAAGCAACAAGGTGAGAGGAGGACTAGAAAGGAGGGGAAGCCAAAGAAGGCATACATAATGTGGGAAGAAAATGATTCAACTACTTCTGAATCAACGATGAGAATGAAGAAGCAAATATGTGCTTCACCTCTACAATAAGTGATGATGAAGAATTCTCAAGTACTGAATCAGAGGTAAATTCTGAATATGATAATATGGTTAATTCTTTCCATAAGATGCATCAAGAGGCCCAAAAACTTGCACAAACCAATAATAGGCTGAAAGGTAATCTCAAATGGCATGTAAACAAAATTGCCGAATTGCAATCTGAACTTTGCAATTTGAAAGAAGCAAATGAAAAGCTTGTTTCAAGTTACAAAGCTAATGGATGTGTTTGTGCCTCATCATCTTTAAATGTTGATAAATGCAAGGTTTTACAAAAGGAATTTGATGGTTACAAAAAGAGTCAAGGTGAAAAATATATGCTTTTGCTTTCAAAAAATTTTTATCTGGTTGATCTTTTGAAAAGGCTTTATAGAGGTAAATGAAATTTAAATCAAATGCTAAGTGTGCAAAAATATGTTGGAGATACTTTTGGTTTGGGGTACAAACATGGATCAAAACCTTTTGGAAAAATAAGGTTTGTGCTTCCAAAACAAAAGTATCCAAAAGGCCTTTCAAAAACAAAGCATCATCAATTGACTCATTTTGAAAGATAATCAAACAGTATTACTTGCAATTATTGCATGAAGAAAGGTCATACATCTATTAGGTGTTATGCAAGGAGATTCAATGTGCCTAATGGTGAATGCATTTGGGTACCTAAGAGAAAAAGGAAACCAACTAACCCCTATGGACGCAACCCAAAATGGGTACATTTCTTTGTTACTTAATTTGATTTTTGCAGGTGTGTCTAAGAGAAAAATCAGCACTATGGTACCTTTATAGTGGTTGCTCTAGGCACATGACAGGTGACATGTCCATGCTCTCAAATTTGATTCTCAAAGATGGAGGATATGTTACTTATGGTGATAATAATAAAGGAAAGATCATTGGAAAAGGAAATATAGGAGATAGCTTCAAAACAAAAATAAATAATATGTTGTATGTGGAAGGTTTGAAGCACAACCTCCTAAGCATAAGCCAACTATGCGACAAAGGTCTCAAAGTCTCACTCAATGACAATTGTTGCTTAATATGTGATGGTCAAAATGGTGAGGTCATCCATGTTGGTAAGAGAAAGGGTAACATATATTTTCTCTCCATTGAGCATGCATTTATTCATAAAACTAGTTGTCTTGTAAGTAAAGTAAATGGTACATGGTTGTGGCATAAGAGAGCTAGTCACATAAACATGCATCATATGAACAAGCATATAAGAAAGGACTTAGTCATTGGTTTACCTAAGCTCAAGTTTGAGAAAGACAAAATATGTGATGCTTGTCAAAAGGGGAAATAATCTAAGATGTCTTTTCAAAGTAAAAATGTTGTTTCCACCTCTAGATCCCTTGAATTGCTTCATATTGATTTATTTGGTCCTTCTAGAACCATGAGTTTGGGGGGTAACTTCTATGGGCTTGTTATTGTTGATGATTACTCTAGATATACATGGACTTTGTTTATAAGATCCAACAGTGATGCATTCACAGCATTTAGAAAATTAGCCATGATCGTTCAAAATGAAAAAGCATGCAATATTGTTTCAATAAGAAGTGACATTGGTGGTGAATTCCAAAATGAGTACTTTCAAAATTTTTGTGAAGAATGTGGAATCAACCACAATTTTTAAGCTCCAAGAATACCTCAACAAAATGGTGTTGTAGAGAGGAAAAACAGATCCCTTACAGAAGGAGCAAGAACCCTTCTTAATGAAACAAATTTGCCTAAACACTTTTGGGCTGATGCGGTGAGTATAGTTTGCTACACTTTGAATAGGTTACTCATAAGGACTCTTTTAAAGAAAACTCCTTATGAACTATACAAAGGTAGAAAGCCAAATATATATCACTTAAGAGCATTTGGCTGCAAGTGTTTTGTATTAAATAATGGTAAAGATTCTCTTGGCAAATTTGATGCTAAAGTTGATGAAGCTATTTTTCATGGTTACTCCTTGCAAAGTAAATCTTATAGAGTCTTTGACAAAAGAACATTATGTGTAGAGGAATTTGTTCATGTAATATGTGATGAGACTAACTCCTTCAAAGAGGATGAAAAGTGTGATGTAGATGCAGGTCCAATTGAAGAATTCATATAGCTAGATGGATCAAAAGAAAAGGAAGAGGCAGAATCAAATAAAGAAAAGGAACAATCAACACCGATCCAAAAGTCCATGGAATGGATAACTTCAAGAGACCTTTCCCTTGACAATATAATTGGGGAAGTTTCCAAGGGAGTTTCTACTAGATCTTCTTTAAGAAATCTTTGTTGTACTATGACTTTTGTATCACAGATTAAACCAAAGAGCATTGACAAAGCCTTGCTTGATGAACATTGGTTAATTTCCATGCATGATGAACTGAATCAGTTCAAGAGAAAAATGAGGTGGAACTTGTCCCTAGACCCTCTTCTCACAAACCTATTGGACCAAGTGGGTTTTTCAAAACAAGCTTGATGAAACAGACATCATAGTTAGGAACAAGGCTAGATTGGTTGCTAAAGGCTACAACCAAGAGGAAGGCATAGACTATGATGAAACCTATGCTCCAGTAGCTAGGTTAGAGGCCATTAGGTTATTACTTGCATATGCATGTTTAAAAGATTTCAAGCTTTTTCAAATGGATGTTAAAAGCGCTTTTCTAAATGGATTAATTGAGGAAGAAGTATATGTTGAACAACCTCCTGGCTTCATTGATTTCAAACATCCTAACCATGTTTATAAATTGAAAAAATCTCTTTATGGTTTGAAACAAGCTCCAAGGTCTTGGTATGAGAGATTGAGTAGTTTCTTGCTCAGTCAATCTTTCATAAGAGGACAAGTGGACAAAACCTTCTTCATCAAAAAGAATGGAAATGATATCTTGTTGGTTCAAATCTATGTTGATGATATAATATTTGGTTCAACTAATCAATCTATGTGCAGAGAATTTCCTATCTCAATGCAGAGTGAGTTTGAAATGTCCATGATGGGAGAGCTAACCTTTTTCCTTGGTCTTCAAATCTAGGAAATGAAGAATGGAACATTTCTAAGTCAAAACAAGCACTGCTTTGAAATGATCAAGAAATTTGAAATGGAGAATAGCAAAGATGTTGCAACTCCAATGGCTACATCAACTTATCTTGACACTGATGAAAGAGGAAAGAGTGTTGATGAGTCAAAATATAGAGGAATGATTGGATCCTTGTTGTATTTGACTGCAAACAGGCCTGATATAATGCTATGTGTGTGCTTGTGTGCTAGATATCAAGCTAATCCTAAGGAGTCTCACCTTATTGCAGTCAAAAGGGTCTTCAAATATCTCAAGTCTACACCAAAAGTGGGAATTTGGTATCCTAAAGGTGGTTCTTTTATCTTGGTTGGATATTTTGATTCCGATTTTGCAGGGTGCAAATTGGATAGGAAGAGTACTAGTGGAACATGCCACCTATTAGGCAGCTCAATAATCTCTTGGCAATGTAAGAAGCAAACTTGTGTAGCTTTATCCACTGCTGAAGCAGAGTACATATCAGCTGGGAGTTGTTGTGCTCAAAGTCTATGGTTGAAGCAACAACTACAAGATTTTGGTGTTGATTTAAAGGAAATACCCTTGCTATGCGACAACACCAGTGCCATAAACTTATCCAAGAATCCAATCATGTATTCAAGGACCAAACACATTGAGATAAGGCATTACTTCCTTAGGGATCATATCCAAAAGGATAATTGTTCAATTGAATTTGTTGATACTCTTAATCAATTGGCTGACATATTTACAAAACCCTTGGCAAGAGATAGGTTTTATGCACTTAGAAACATGCTAGGAATACTTGATGAAGCAAATATATGTTAGCTTGTGATATGAATTGCCTCTCTATGTGATGAATTTTGAAATAAGTTGCAATAGATCAATGCATAATCAAACATGTTGCATAATCACTGAATTGTCTACATAATGCTATGGAATAATCGATTACAACATGGAATAATTGATTATTTGATGCTTGAAACTTGTCTAAAGCTATTTTTTGGCTTAGGTAATCGATTACAATCCATAAAAATTGAGTTCTCATCTATGAAACTCTCTGGAGTAATTGATTACACAGCAGATTAATAGATTTCTGGTGACTCAGCCTATTCAGGACCAAAATTCTCTCTGGAGTAATTGATTACATCAACAAATTAATCGATTACATACCATTCACAACATACTATGTAATAAAATATCTTTGTGATAATCGATTACAACATATGGTAATCGATTACAGTGTTATTCTGGATTGAATGTCTCTTGGAGTAATCGATTACACAACGAATGAATCGATTACACCATGTTGAATAGGAGCTTGTGTAATTGATTATGTATGGCGTTACTGTAACTTCTGCAGATATCTTGGAAATCTAAACTGCCATATCTCAATTTAAATTGAAAATTCAAACTTGTAATTAAGTAAGTTAAGGCTATGGGAACACAAAATAGTTGTTATACCATTCAAAATTCAAATTTGAACTCTGAATCACTCTATAAATACAGACTTCATAGGAGAAAAAAAATTCACACCTATCAAACTCATATACTCTGTGAAAACTAAGTTTTCTCCTTCATTCTCTATGTCCCAAGCACTACCCATCAATCTCTTCCACCCAAAACTACCATGTCAACATCAAAGAAAGCCAAAACTAGCAAAAGAAAGGCTGGAGAATCATCTGCTTCTGCTGAGAACAATTTGAATCTCTGGTTTACTAAAGAAAAGCATAGGTTGAACTACATGCAGTTCAATGCTATAAGCTGGTGATGCCACCCAAATATCTAGACCTTTCTTGGTTCATTAAGGAGGGATCTCAATTCCCTAACTTGCTAGAGATTCAAGGGTTGAGAAAGTTCCTTGAACTCAAGGGTACTTTTTAGCCTGAATTGGTAAAGGTGTTCTACACCTTTGCAAAGGCCATTATGGATGGGGTAATTCGTTCCCAAGTGAAGGGAGTACCATGGTGATAGATGAAGAAGTATGGTTGGCTGTTGCTGGAATTTCCTCCGAAGGTGTGAGGAGATTCGATGAATAGATAAGGGGCTACAATAAAATTGAAACTTATAGAGGAATGTTGATTGAACCCCAAGCTAGGTTGAAGACTAGACTTGGTGTGGGAAATTTGACTGGGGAAGATAGGGTACTGATATGCTACTAGCATATAATAGTTTTAGGCTAAAATAATCAATAATTCAATCATAATTTATCAATAAAGGTTAGGATAAGTTTAAGACTTGGTCCATTACTTATTTTATGCATATTTTGTTTAATGGGAATCAAGAAAAGAAGAAAAGAAGCAGAACCAAGAAAGATTTGTCACAAAAATAGAACAACTAAAGGGTTTAGTTACCCTAATTAACTATATGGACGTGGAAAAATAAATAGAAGGCACTTTTAGACAGAAACACACACAGAAACACAAGGAGAAACGCAAAGAGACGATTAGAGTCAATACGAGAAGATCGAAGGAAGACAGAGCAGCTTATAATTCTTTTACTTTCTTTGTAATTCTCTCCTAGATACATGCTAGTTTTGCACTTAAGGTTAGTTATGGGCATGTCTGGCTAACTTCTCTTATTGTGGTTAGAGCCAAAAACTGATGTGAACTCCTCTGTATTAAATTGGTATTGAGATTAATGTTATGATTTTTTTATTCTATCTTGTGCTTATATTGCTTTCGCCTAAATAGAATTGACCACTCTATTAGGGTTCTACGGGTTAGGATTTACAATAGGGATGTTGGAACTCTGATTTCTGATAGCGGTAGAATAATAGTTGTTACAATAGGGATAGGGATGGGCAATTACAGAATAATTGATGTATTTTCCTAGTGCTTAACTTAATAAGGAATTACTAAGGAATTAGGATTTCGAGTTGGTTAAAGGGTTAAAGTACTAAGGGATTAGGATTTAACTAAATTATATCAAATACATCCTCTGAGCAATTATAACAATTGAAATCAATCACCAATTTGCATATAGAAGGTAGGGATCAGAAGTAGAGGTGCTCTGACCACAATTCTTTCTCACTACTGTGTAACATTTAATTAAACTTGTTTTTGAATTCTCGTTAATTTTCTATTCAATTATTTAATTTTCGTAATTCTAAAATTCAATCATATTCACCTCAGAACATATTATTTGTCTTCCAATTTAAAGATAATAAGTTGCGATAAAATTTGTGCGTCAATCCCTGTGGACGATACTCTACTTACTCACTTTATTACTTGAAACGATCTGTATACTTGCCGTTTCGCAACAAGTTTTTGGTGCCGTTGCCGGGGATTGAAAACGCCAATTTTATAGTAGCTTTAATCTTTAAGATTGGAATTACTTTTGTTACTAAATTGCTTCTCTGAGTTTATGCGAGGTGTAATTAATCCTGATCATCTACAGTACGATCCTGAAATAGAAAAGGCTGTTAAGAGGAACAGGAAACTAGCTAGACAAAGAAGAAAAGCAGAAAATTTTGATTCTAGTTCAACTTTTGAATTGGAATTAGAGATGGCTGACAGAGTCGACAATCAACCAAAACTAGAGGATGAATTGATGGAGGATATTCTAGCTACACTTTTCACTAGACCAAACTCCAACATAGTCAGACCACCAATTCAAGCTAATAATTTTGACCTTCATCCGTCATTAATTACATTGGTGGAACACAGTCAGTTTGGTGGGGAAGATGATGAAGACCCTCATGACTTCATTGACAGATTTATAAGAATCTGTGATACTATACGACATCAAGGGGTGATGATGCTATCAGATTGAGGTTATTTCCTTTTGCTGTCAAAGGAAAAGACTCTGATGGTTAGATAGACAGACCTCAAATAGCATCACCACTTGGGAAGAGTTGGTTGCAAAATTTTTCTCCCAATATTTTTCCATGGAGAAATACAATAGGTTGGTGAATGAGATCACCAATTTCACTCAGAATGGAAGAGAAACTTTATGTGCACCCTGGAATAGATTTCAGGAGCTGATTAGGAGGTGTCCACAATATGACATGCCTGTGGGGAAAAAGGTACGTATTTTCTTTAATGGAATGACACCTGAATCACGACTTATTGTTAATGTTGCAGCTGGAGGCTCAATAAGATCAAAGACAACAGCTCAAACTTATGAGTTAATTGATTCTTTAGCCCATAATGAGAATGAAAACATTACAGTTCAGCCAAAGAGAGAATTTATTCAATTGGGGAGCAGTGATGCAATGTTAGCTGACCAGAAAATTTTAGCTTAGCAGTTGGCCAAATTGAATGAGAAAATTGATAAACTCCAAGTCTCTACAGCTCAAGTTTCATCAAGCAGAAGGCAACCAGCTATCTGTGAGTATTGCCAAGGAGAACATGAGTCTAATGAGTGTCCTACACTGGTAAGAGCTAACCCAGTTCAGGTGAATTGCCTCTGGTATGATCAAAGACCCCAGCAAAATTTTCAAAGAAATCAAAACAATGCTATGGGTAATAATTTTCAGAGAAGAATTCAAGGTGGAGGATTAGATTACAAATCTAATAATTATTTGCAGCCTCCACCCATTCTACCTAAGGAGCCATCAGAATTGGAGAAGGCAATGTTGCAATTGTCAAAGACCACTAATGAGCTCATCCAGGCCACCATTGTATTCATCAATGAAACCAAATCTCATCACAAGAATCTGGATGCTTCCATTCGGAATCTTGAGAACCAGATTAAATTCTCACATAAGATTGTTTATGTGATGACATGTTTAATTGTTGATTCTTGCTTCCTATTCTGAACTTTTGTTTATTACTGAGGACAACAATATCTAAATCTGAGAATTATTTAATATGCTGCTAGCATACAATAGTTTTAGGCTAAAATAATCAATAATTCAATCATAATTTATCAATAGAGGTTAGGATAAGTTTAAGCTTCATCAATTCTTGGTCCATTACTTATTTTATGCATATTTTGTTTAATAGAAATCAAGAAAAGAAGAAAAGAAGCAGAACCAAGAAAGATTTGTCACAAAAATAGAACAGCATAAGGGTTTAGTTACCCTAATTAACTATATGGACGTGGAAAAATAAATAGAAGGCTCTTTTGTATAAGAACACACAAAAACACAAGGAAAAACTCAGAGAGAAGATTAGAGTCAGCACGAGAAGATCAAAGGAAGACGGAGCAACTTATAATTCTTTTACTTTCTTTGTAATTCTCTCATGCTAGTTTTGCACTTAAGGTTAGTTATGGGCATGTCTGGCTAACTTCTCTTATTGTGGTTAGAGCCAAAAACTGATGTGAACTCCTTTGTATTAAATTGGTATTGAGATTAATGTTATGATTGTTTTATTCTATCTTGTGCTTATATTGCTTTCGCCTCAGTAGAATTGATCACTCAATAGTTGTTACATTACCTATGGATAGGGAAGGGCAATTACAGAATAATTGATGTATTTTCCTAATGCTTAACTTAATAATGAATTACTAAGGAATTAGGATTTCGAGTTGGTTAAAGGGTTAAATTACTAAGGGGTTAGGATTTAACTAAATTATATCAAATACATCCTCTGAGCAATTATAACAATTGAAATCAATCAGCAATTTGCATATAGAAGGTAGGGATCAGAAGTAGAGGTGCTTTGACCATAATTCTTTCTCACTACTGCGTAACATTTAATTAAACTTGTTTTTGAATTCTCGTTAATTTTCTATTTAGTTATTTAATTTTCGTAATGCTAAAATCCAATCATATTCACCTCAGAACATATTATTTGTCTTCCAATTTTAAGATAATAAGTTGCAATAAAATTTGTGTCTCAATCCTTGTGGAGACGATACTCTACTTACTCACTTTATTACTTGAAACGATCGGTATACTTGCCGAACTCGCAACATTTACTCCACTACATAATAACCTATATCCTTACCCCTAGGTCTACTAACCATGCTCAAATCACAGATGATGATTTGCAGCTGGTCTATGGCATGAAGACCTCCACACAGATCAATTGGATCATGATCTTTGTGGAAGCTATGGTGAAAGTCACTAGGCTCATTAGCTATAATTTTCCTTATGTTGTCCTTATATCTAGGTTCATTGACTACTTCCAAATTGATATATCAAATGAGGTGGTTGACAACACAACTAACATCACCAACCTCATCAAAGAGAAGCATCTGAATAAGCTTGGATTGATCAAGACACCCCATGGATGGCATATGGCTAGTCAGCAACCTCAAGCTGAAGATGCTGAAGAAGGGGCTGAAGAAGCTGAAGAAGTGGATGAAGGGGCTGCACAATAGCCATATTCTCTTTTTGAATCCCTTATGATTCAAAAGATGGATGCTCTTCTGACCCTACATCATGAGCATAGGGCAGAAACCAACTCTACAATGGAAGAAATCAAATCTAGAGTAGAGAACATTGAAGCTAAGATGGTCTTAGATGACTTTAATAGGCTTTAGATTAGTAGATCTTTTGTTCATGTTTTGTTGTATTACTTTGTTTTCCTATTTTGATTATTTTTTTTCTTTCTTTCAGCATATGTGTTTTGCTTTATCCATTCAATAAAATGTTCTTTCTTCCTTACCTGTTTTCCATACTATATTTTTGTCTTTAATATACCAAATAGGGGGAGAAAAATATACAATTGAATTGAACATATTATGAAGCTGAAAATACTATACAAGATACGGGAGCAATTAAAAGAAATTGGTTATGTTTATGCAATGATTCTTAACACTTAATGTTAGCAAAAGGCTCTGAGATAACTTCAGGATAAGAATGAAGCTTCCTTCAAACTATTCATCTTGCCTCATGTTCTTAAAGGATAACAAATGTTCAATTGGTATTTGGCATGATCAAAGCCAAAAAGGGGGAGATTGTTGGATACAGATGGAGCTGATCAAGGATGATGATGAGCTAATCAAGAATGATGAAGAGCTGATCAAGGATGATGAAGAAGCTTTTGGATTTTAGCTTTTTACATGCCATTCAATTAAAGGCATTTGTAATTTGTTAAGATTGTTTAAGAGGTTTAATCTAAGATCCTTGCGTTGCATAAATCATAATCATAATCATGCATACATGTTTTAAGAAAAGATTGAATGATTACATGATGCATGTGGAATGATTCTCTCATGACTTTGTTTTTGAAAAAGCAAATATGCCTACCTTAATCGATTACTCTGTTTCTGTAATCGATTACATAAGCTAAGGATAATTCAGAAAAGTCATATAGAACACTTTAATCGATTACGAGTCAAGTGTAATCGATTACATAGTTCATTTCATACATTAAGCATGTCTGTCTTAATCGATTACCACTCTTTTGTAATCGATTACTGAAGCTTATTTTCTAACTGAGTCTATCTGCTTTAATGGATTACGTCTTAGATTAATCGATTACATTGTTCATCAAAGTTTTCCAGAACTGCTCAAGAACATTTTAATCGATTACTTGGCATATTAATATATTACATAAGGTGAAATAATCGATTACATACACGTATTAATCGATTACATGTAGTTAATTCTATTTTCTATTTAAAGCTTTTGGGTTTGAAACTTTATTAAGAATTAATATTTCGAATTTGCGAAATACCCAAGTCTCCAAAAGCTTTCATTAGTCATAGATTGGATAAGTGTGCCAAGGAAATACAAAGTTTATTGTGCCAAGGAAATCTTTCTACATTGTGAAAGATTGGATAAGTGTTCTCTGAATCTTGTGGTTAGGAATTTAATAGGGTTTTAGGTTTCTTGTTCTTTATCTAGTGGGGATAAAGATTATCACTTGTGATAAGGCTTGTAAAGAATAATTTGATTTAGTAGAACTCTAATCTTGTTTGATTAGAAGAACTGGATGTAGCTTCTCTTGAGAAGTGAACCAGTATATGTTTTTGTATTGATCTTTCTATCTCTTGACAATTGTGATATCTTTCTTAATCAACAAGTGTAGATTCTTGTCATAGATTCCTTGGACTGAGTGGCTGGGTTGAATTCAAGTTTCATTGGTTTTACAAAGTGATAAAGATCCTTCAACTCTGATTTTGTAAAAGTTTTAAAAGGTCAAGTTTATACCAATTCACCCCCCTTCTTGGTATTTTCGTGTATTCATATTGTTTTCACACCATGAGCCACCGTTTCTTGTTGTTGAACCACCACACGGAGAGAAACACTTTAATCAGAGCGGAATCTTCAAAACTCAACTTGAGGATTAGGTAGAGAACAGAGCCTTCAATCCTCCCTTTGCGGTTTCTTCGAGGTAACTGTGTTATCTATGCCTTCTCCTAGCTAGTTTGAAGTCTTTCTTGATATCTCTTGTGATTTGGATACCATTATTGGGTGTTTTATACTTCCTTTGAAAAACCTTTGGAAATGAAACGTTGTAAAAGTTTCATTTTTATAATTTTGATGTCATTTTTGTGACCTTCGTTGAGCCCTGATCACATTGTTCGAAATTTCAAAATGATGTCCTTTTAATGTGAACTTTCAAAACACCATTTTAGCCCCTTTTTGAATTTGAGTGGGTATTTGACCCTAAATGTTAATGTTAACCTTCTTTTGAAATCTATACTAAATTATCTTCGATTTGGTATATAGAACTCTGCGTTTGGGCTAAAGCACGTGAACTTGAGAGATCTCAAAATGATGCTACTAGGAACTACCAGAGGGAGATAAATAAGTAAGGGGAGTTTATTGTTTGGTTACAATATTTTATACCATAGTTGGGGGTCAGGGAATCCAATTATGGAGATGTATGCCTGTCTCTATTGTGTGATGGTTTTCAAGAAAAAACTATGTTTTAAAGTAATGGGATGTGATATATTTAGTATTGATGTATGTTTGTTCCTGTTGTGTGTTCATTTTCAAGAAAAACTGTGTTTTGAACTAATGGGATGCGATGAATTTGTTATTGATGGATAAAACTGTGAATGATGTTGTTGTTGTAATGATTGAATTTTTTAGAAAAGTCTTAATTACAGAGGAGACTCTGCCCAAAATTTTATAATATTTTTTCCTATTTAATTCTTTATTAGATTTTTAAATGGGCATAAGAGTTAGTTTTCTATATTGTAGTCCTCCTCTTTAATTTAGAATTTTCCTAAAATACCAGTATCGTGGTAATATGGATTGTGAATGAATGAGGTTTGTGATTTTGATAATAATATTGAAATGTGATTATGTTGATCATTATATTAATATGAGATAATATTGATGTTTATGATGATGATGTTGAAATGAAATGATGTTGATGTTGTTGATGATATTGAAATGAAATGATATTGATGTTGTTGATGATATTGAGATTGAGGTGATATTGATGTTGATGATGACATAGATGAGAGATGATGTTGAGGTTGATGATGTCATCGTGATAGATGTATGTTGTACATGTGAGGTGTAGTGACCTGTTGGATATCCCTGTGGGGAGGAGTTTACGAATTTTAAGCATTCCTGAAGAGAGAAAGGGATTGCTTAGAATTCCGGTCTCTATCCATGATTTGGACATGGGGGTGCAGCGACATGTTGGATATCCCTGTGATAAGTGCCACATTTCAGTAGAAAATAGGATTCGAATACGGCACTTATCCGTTAGTTTAAATTGAATTATTCACAAAATAACCCTAGAAACCTAGTTAAATGATGACTATGTAAAGGTAAGCTATGTTGTTTTGATTCGAAAGCGTTAGTCCAAGTAATTGATTCATGTTTTGATAGGTTTTTGAAGTTACAGAAGAAGCAAGATTGCGAAAGAAGGAGCCTGGAGTGAACTAAGCAAAGAAAAAGGTCTCAAACAGCAAACCAGGCCCATGGAGTACCAAGGCCCAAAGATTCCTTCAACAGTAAGCGTTTAACTCGCCCAGGCGCCTCTACCATGCCTATTTCACTCGCCTGGGCGAGTGCAAGTTCCAAGGTTGCAGCTTTTAGCTCACCCAGGCGCCTGTTTTATGAGTATTTGGGTCGCCTGGGCGCCCAAGCAAGCAGAAGCCAAAAATCTATAAATACCAGACGAATTTTTGAGGCAGGGGACACTTCTTGCTCTCCAAATCTCTCCTAGCTTCTTGCTTATTCTTGTTTCTTGTTATTTTGCTTCCTAAGTGAGTTTAGGCCTTAGGGAAGTGAGTTTGAGTGAATTTTATAAGGAGATTCTGCCGAAAAGAGGATCGATGACGAGCTTAGTCGGT
>PYAF01004300.1:497070-508779 GCA_007407185.1 Glycine tomentella | reverse complement strand
AATCGAATTAACCCCTAATTTAATTGAAACCACAACCCTAATTGAAATATCATCCAATTATTCTGTGATTAATATTCGAAATTAGGCATGAATCCATAACCTAATCCGCTTTCAATCCTAAACGCATTCATAATCATGAAAAACAGAATAGCAATTGAAGAAGAAGATGAACATTCAAGTAGAATTCGAAATACTAAACTAGAACTCCAATTCTCCTTGTGCTTAGGTTGGTTCCTTGGATTGATTGGTGATTTAGCCTTCCATGATCATCATCAATGAAAGCCCCATGGATTGAGTGCACGAAAATGGAAGAACAGAAAAACAAAAATGAAGAACAAGGAAGAACAGTAGAGAGAAAATGAGAGCAAGGGTTTTGATCCTAAAAACTTAAGAAAAGGAAATGCAAAACCGTTTTTATTAAAATGAAAAGTGTGCTCAAGTTTCACTAAAGTCACTAATATATGTAGTGACTGAGTTCTGAAAATAAAATGGCCACAAACAAACTCAACAATCTAATTATTTGTTATTTACAACCATGAAAGTCAAATTCGCAGCCCAAAATTACAAGTGCAGAGGCGCTAACTTCAAAGCTTAAAATGACCCTCTAAATGAGAGAATCGGCCTCGGGCTATTTCTAGCAAACTTGTAGATATTTTCGTTATCTTTCCAGGGACTCCTAGAACGTTCCATTCGGAGATCGGTAGCACCCTATAGATCCTTCACAAGTCAGATACGTCAAGTGAGCCAAAAATCTGAAAATACACAACAATTAGCAATTAAGCCCACTTACTTGCCTAGGCCAAAAACTGAATTAGAATAGGAAAATAAAGGTCCAAGAGAGGTTAAATAAGCTAAGAAAGATAGAAAAATACTCAACTAACAGCACTCTATCATGCTTTCAACATGCTTGAAGACTTGGAATTATAGGATTCTATGTAAAAGGAAAGTCATCTGATTGATCCATGAATTCATTCATTCACTCATTAATTTAACTAAGTTTTAATGAAAACCAAACAAAGCTTTTTAACTAAGGTTTCAAATTAATTCAAAGGTTTTTGGAAAAATAGTTTTTAGACTGGCATAATCGATTAGCTTAAAGATGTAATTGATTATTTTGTTCTTGGTCTATGCTGGGGAAGCATTTAAGAACAATGTAATCGATTACCTCTCGGTTTAATCGATTACATGACCTTTGGTTTGACATAAAATGCTTTGTTGATGTATTTTATCGATTACTAAGGAAATGTAATCGATTACACATGCTAAACATGTAATACCATCTCCCTATCTTAATCGATTACAAGTATTGTAATCGATTACTTAGTTAAAACTTGGTTTTAAGGTATTTCGGATATAATCGATTACCAATAAGTGTAATCGATTACACAATGTATTTTGAATTTTTGAAACTTTCTATTTTAATCGATTACTAGTCGAAATAATCGATTATTTTGTTCATTGCTCATATCCAGAAGTTTGTTGAACAGTTTAATCGATTACAGTCTTGATATAATCGATTACATGAGCAAAATAATCGATTACTGACAGTTAGAAAGTCTGTTATAAATAGAACCCTTGCTCATCTTATTTTGCAACTTGATCAATTCGTATTCTGAGCATACATAAGCTTTCAAAACACATTCTTAGTGATTTTCTGAGTTCTATGAGTTCTTGCTTTCACTAAAACACTTATGGTTTGTTAAGTGATTCTTGAAGCAAGAAGATTATTTTAAAAGATTAAGGAAAGTGATGTTCTGAGTTTGTTTTCATCAATCAACCTAATTTATTCATTCATCTGCATATCATTCACCGGATCATCAGGTGATTTCTTTCCTTAACTTTGTGATTGTAATTCTTTTGTGGATTTGTATTTGAGTGTCTATTGTAATTGGGTTTCGTGCTTGTAATCTAGAGATAGGGTTTCTCTAGGGGTTGTGCTGAGTAGTGTTCTCAATGGGTTTGTCTCTAAGAATCTAATAGTGTTTTAGATTTCTGAACTTTATCTAGAGTTGATAAAGAGAGACTTTGTAATTACTTATAAGAACAGAAAATTGCAATAATGGAACTCCATTCTAGTGTTGAGTGGAAGAATACTGGATGTAGCTTCATAGTGTTTGAAGTGAACCAGTATAAATCTTGTGTGCTTTGAGTTTAATTTCTTTCTTGATTATATTCTGTCCATCGTGACTGTCTTGCTTTGCTTATCAATTTAATTTTGAGCTATTGGATACCTTGGACTGAACATTTGATTGAATAAGGATTCTTGGTTTCAAAAGTGATAAAGATCCTAAGGGAAACTCTGATTTTGTTTAAGAAATTTTTAATTTACCAAGTCTAACCAATTCAACCCCCCCCCCCCCTCTTAGTTAAGTGTGAAGTGTTCCAATATTTTACAACCAGGAGCATTAGTCACACTAAAGGGCATAACTAAATACTCGTAGTGACCATAACAGGTCCTAAAAGTAGGATTCAAAATATCCTCAGACTTCACACGGATTTGATGGTATCCTGACCTAAGGTCTATCTTAGTAAACACACAAGCTATTACCAACTGATCCATAAGATCATCTATTCTAGGCAAAGGATACTTATTCTTAATCATCACCTTGTTCAACCGGCGGTAATCTACACACAACCTCATGGTCCCATCTTTCTTCTTTACTAGCAACACTGGTGCTCCCCATGGAGACATACTGGGTCTCATAAACTGCTTATCCAACAACTCTCTTATATGTTTCTTAAGCTCAGCTAACTCTATAAGGGACATCCTATAAGCAACTACAGATATGGGTCCAGCACCAAGTACCAAATCTATAGAAAACTCTATCTCTCTCTCAGGTGGTAGGCCGGATATATCCTCACGAAACACTCCTGAAACTCGCTAACAACAAGGAGGTCACCAAGAGAAACCTTGGTCTCTACTTCCAGGTTGGACAAGATCATGTACACTTGAGCATTCTCTTTCAAAGATGACACAATTTGGTTGGCAGAGATAAACATCCCATTTTCACTCACCTCAGGATCATCAAACACCACAGTTTGATCAAAACAGTTTAGCAAAACATGGTTGGAAGATAACCAATCCATACCCAAAATAACATCAATTTGGCTGAAAGGCAAACAAATCATATCAAAACAGAATTTTCTACCAGAAATTTCTACAAGACAATTCAAACACACATCAGAAGTCAAACAGAACCACTAGTTGGGGTTTCTACCACAAGATCATCACTCAAAGAAGACAAAAAAATTTTAAGTCTCTCCACACACAAACAAGATATAAACAAATGGGTTGCACCAGAGTTGAATAGCATAAGTAACGAAATCCCATATCTTCCTTGGTAATGAGGAAAGTACATCATCAACTCTTTGAACTTAGCTGCATACTCAACCACAGTCATACTCCCTTGCTTAAGCTCTAAGAATTCCATCTCCTTCTTGTTTCTAACAACTCCAAGAAAATATTTCTTCATAAATACCCTCTTGAAGGTTTCCCAAGTCACAGCTTGACCTTCAGCCTCAAAGCTTGGAGAACATCGGCTAAAGCACAGTCATTCCTACCAGCCATCACTTCTTGCACACACCAAGAAGTGAAAACATGGAAGGGATACACACAAGAAAAAGAAATAAAGCAATTTTATACCTATCTCAAGTCCCTACTCAATTACTCTTAAGAGTTGATGCCTTGAGAAATCACTTCTTTACAACAATTCTCTCTCGAGACATTAACGCTTATTCTTTATTCTTTGTATTCCTGACTACCTGCCATAGTGTCCCATTGCACTTCACAAATTATCCAGATGGCCAGTCTGATAAGTCATGACAAGGCACTAGAACTCATGTCTCTACTTAATTGTTAAATACTTTATAAATATGAGAAACTAATAATAGTATAGAGCATAATAAAAAGTTATGTCTTGGAGTATTATCTCGATCCATCTAGACTGAGATATCCAGAGGGAACTCGATCAGCTAAGAAGACTTGGTTTATGCAAGTCGAGTTCTCAGTCTAACTTCATCGAGTATCTTCATTGTTCCTTGCACGGTAAGGAGCATATACGCAAAACGTGTGACCCCTACATAGGTCACACAATCTACGTGACTCGAACCAACCTAACTGATTTTCCTGCCCAAATCATTGCCTCTGAATCGAATATCATTCAGTTCCACCACAAGTGTTAAAAAATCAATGTGAATCAAAATATTAATTATATTTCTTAATTTATATTATCATTGTCAATAACAAAAAGAAAAAGTGATAAAAAAAATAACAAAAAGAAAAAAGAAACCGGAGAAGAATCTAGTTAATTGAAATTATTCTAACATTTGTATTTGTTAAAAAAAAAGCTTTTCAATTTTCCATAAAAATAAATTAGGTTAATAAAAAAGCTTTCAATGTCATAAAATATTCCTTATTTTTCCATAAAGTTTTCTGAATTCTTTTTTTGATATAGAAGTGCATTTTTGTGAAACTGTCATATAATTAGTATAATTTTTTAGTTATAAAGTTTGATATGAAAGACATTTTTATAAAAATATGTTTATCTTTATTTAACCATATATTTTATCTATCTTAATTCGTATTTTTTTATTATTTGAAGTAAAACATTAAATATTATAATCTTTTTCTAAATTTTACAAACAGCTTAACAAACCATGACAACAGCGAGTTCGATCGGTCGATTATTTTAAAAAAGTTCTTACCCCTACAACCTCTAAGAGCGAAGTTAGAATACCCATTGTCTTTTGTTTTATAGCGCATGGCTCGAATAAATGATGAAACACATTCTTAAAACAAGGAATCCCCTAAAAAACTCAAAGTTGCTCAAAGCACAAAATCAAAGCCCTCGCATTTGGATGTAATTGAGAAGGGAATGCTTTCAAATGATTCAAAACCTTTACTTGAAAGTCATAAAGAGGAAGATGAACACCCACCAACTTGAAGAACGAGGTGTACATCGGTAGGAAGTCATTATACGAATGACCTAAGAGTGTTATCTCGACATTATTCAGAGGTTCACCTACGTTTTCTTTCTTACCTGGAAAACATATCCTACCATCATCATCAAGGTATTCAATGGACCAACCTTCAACATTTCAACCCCTAGTAATAGAAAAGTATACCCCAACCTTTCAATCAAATGTAGCGCTATGAGAGACATAACATGTTAGTATATGGATGTCCTAGAGACAATCTTTTCATTAGATTAGGACATACATGTATTTTTCATCTTGTCATGAATAAATTATAAGCACTCTATATATTGTTTCATATTCTGTCTCGATATCATTATTAATATATGAGTAACTGGATAAAACCCTTGGAATAAAATAGGTATCTCTTGAATATCAGTGATGGGATCACGATCATGAGGATTCAAGGATGCTAGATGTCTACTCCTAAATTTTAAGTTCCTAGTCTAGAGACACTGAGAATGGGGATTAGTGATCTTGGGTAAGACTAGCGCGGCTTATCTACTTGTATGCAGATACAAGGTAAAGACCTCATGAGCTACAGACATGGAGATGTCTTAGCTAAAGTCGTGGGTGGACCTATAAGGGTATAGCTCGCACTGAACGGACCCACAAAGAGACTCTATGAAAAAATCTCACAGATAGTATCATTAGAGTAGTCTCTTATTATTTGGGTGTGTCTTTCCTTAGACCAGAAGTTTTTACCTAGACTGTGTTCTAGAAGACATGCTTTGATTGTATACCTCGTCTGCCTGAAACATGGAGACACATAGGTATACCTTTGGGCATGTCCTGAAAAAACACAAGTCTAGGGTGACTAGCTGAAGGAATTCGTCAAATCTCTGTGAGAGATTAGATTATCTGTAATTTACGGGACTCGGGAATCTATGCATAGTAAAAGAAATCATGAGATGATTTGCCTTTAGAGTCAGTAAAATTGGAGAGTCCCTATTTTGTATTAAAGCTTACCCTAGACCGCAAAGGCTAATACATTTCCTTACCCTAGGTTTTATGGGAAGGTAACCGAGATGAAAGGAAATACATACGGAAACCAAATAGATTTAATTGGATGATCCTGTCATTTACCTAACTAGTTCTGGGGCAACAAAGCATTGCTAGTGCTCTATGTTGTCATTAAATGGGTAGTGGCCTTGTTGGGCCCAAACTCATTTATGTCAGTGGCTATGTTGGGCCTAATGGGTCACACACTAACACTTTATTGTCATGACATTATAGCATTAAAGGTTTTGGGCCTAATAATGGTTGTTGGCCCAAGAAAGAGTTTGGATACTTATCTTAAAGAGAGAGGGGCGCATAAATGGAGTTAATGGACTTGGATAGTCCAAGACATTATTAATTAATTTAAATAGTTAAATTAATTATCTAATATTTAAATTTGATAATTTAAATATTTGAATTTAAATATGAATTAACTATAGTAGTTAGTTTCATATCAAAAGGAGAAGATAAGAGCTAGATTTGAATTTGAATTCAACTAGCATCTTATCATGATCAAGTCCTAGATTTTAGGAAGAAGTTTGAGGGCTGATTAAGGGCTTATCATACGGCAGGATATTTGATTATTATTTGGCAAAATAAATCCCAAGTAATTGACTTGGTCTTAGGAGTATATGATAGGAGGTTATTGGCAATTTTTGAAATGCAACAACTCTATCTTTGCTTCACGTGTGGGATGCTTCACAATCAGATTTTTTGGTTAAAAATCTGACTCAAACTCTTCTATAAAATATACTTTTGTGATCATATTTCTCTAATAGTTTTTTTGAGAAGAATCCTATCTATCTTCCTCTATTTTCACATGCCCCTTTTTGTGAGTTTTGACTGAAAATTCAGTCACCAATATCATCTATTGGTGAGCCTCTTAGATAAGTAAAAATACTTTAAAACCTAACCATCTTCCTCTCCATTGGTGTGCCTAGCCTTCCTCCTTTGGTGTTTGTTGGTGGCATTCAAGAAGTGTTCTTTAGTCTTGATAAGAAGTGGTGTGAATCAACATTAGAGGGCTTGTATCTTCAAGCCTATCCTTGATCATCAAATTTCGAATATAAACAATGTAACATCTATGTCCTAAAGAATGATTCTTGTATGGTATGTGTGTTT
The DNA here is from genome assembly GCA_007407185.1 of Glycine tomentella. Classification (NCBI taxonomy): domain Eukaryota; kingdom Viridiplantae; phylum Streptophyta; class Magnoliopsida; order Fabales; family Fabaceae; genus Glycine; species Glycine tomentella. Next base: position 501,684 of record PYAF01004300.1, on the reverse strand, counting down.
CCACTTGAAAAATTTTGTTTTTCTCACATGCCTTCGGGTTTCAAGGCCCTATCTTTCATAACACCCCAAACGATGTTGTCAATCCAATGAAGTTCCTCAAAAGCCCAAGCACCCCTTCCAATTGATATGACTTCATTTCCCTACTAGTAAAAAGGAGTTCATTATTAATTAGACTTAGAACATGAACCACCATCATCAAAACCAGAGCTACCATTATTATCTAATCCAATTACTTGCCTCTTTTCCATTATAGCCTTCATACTGCTTTCCTAAAAACAATCAGCTCAAAAGGATTGCCACAATAGTTGCATCTTCTCAACAAATTCTTAGGAAATTTGCTTTCTTACCTCTACCACTAAGAGAAGAATCAACAATAGGGTGTTGAATCTTTGAGGCAACCTCGGCATGATGCACATAAGTCCCTTAGCCATAACCATATATTGAGGGTTAAGGATGGATGACCTTGCAAACCCTTAACTATCCTCATAAGAATGGGGTTGACCAGCCTCTTTTCAGAAATACCATGAATTTTACTGCAACATGGTAAAGGATAGCCCCTTCTTCATTAGATTTTGTGGTTAAAGCCCTCTCCACCCAAGCCACCCTTTTTCCAACACCACCAATGACCTTTTTACCCATATTTCCTTCAACGACATCTCAAACTCGAGAGGACTATTGTTGGGGAATGAGCTCCATTCTGCGCTCAGTCACGTTTGCATTATTCCCACTAACCAAATACCCTCATCCCTAATCTTATGTGCATAAGCGCCCCCTAGTAGGAGTAATAGGGGTTGGCATGCCGCTACTAGAGTGACCACAACCAGAACGACCACCAGTGTCACACTCCGAAGATGCCTTTAGAGCATGCTTCCAGGAAGACATATTCACAAACACATGTACAAATATTTTACAAAACATAAACACCTATTACAAACAAACATAGCAGTTATGCAATAAAGATAAAAGGAGAAAAAGAGATATAAGAAACATACCTTACAAAAATAAGGAACAATCAACAATAGATAGTTGAAGAAGAAATGCTAAAAGAAACACTATTGAACACAATAGTCACAAGAGCAGAAGAAGTAAAATAAACAAGAAGAAATACTAACCAGGGAAGAAATAAAGAAACAAAATGGTTGGTGTAACGACCTAAACATTATACTAGATATTATTAGTATTATTATTATTATTAGGATTAAATTTTTAAGAAACATATTATTATTAATTTTAAAATGTATAACTTACAAAAGATTTGAAACTAATGTAGCCACAGTCCTTGTTACAAAAGTCAATATTAAACAAGTACAAGCTTTTCCAAACAAAAGCCTATTTCATATCTTCATTTTTACACCATCACCGACCCAAGTCATCAAGGAAATTGACCTCTGTTGCCATCTAAAAAAATGAAAACAAATCTAGTGAGAAATAAAATTTCTCAGTAAGCAAAATCTGTTGATTTGAGGGGGAGTTACTTGAAGCACAAAGAGATTTTGTAGATAAAGAAGTGTTTTGGACTTTCAACATGATTGAAGCATTGAAGAAAAGCTTGTGATCAAATGGTAAAGGAAGGAAGTTTTCTGATGATCCAAGTCATTGCATTCATATCATTCATAAGCTTAAGATTTAAATCATAAGGCATTAGGAAATTAATTTGAATCTTGAAATAAACTAAGTGTCTTTTGGAAAAATAGCATTTCACTGGTTTAATCGATTAATATAAGCAAAGAATCGATTATTTTGTTCTTGATGCTTTCTGGAAAATTCTCAAGAACAGTTTAATCGATTACATTATCGGATTAATCGATTATTTTAAACTTAGAATAAATATAATCTGCCTTAGTGACCTTTTTAATCGATTACTACTAATCTGTAATCAATTACATTACTCATACAGATTATATCATCACTCTGGCTTAATCGATTACCGATTACGTAGTTCAAACATGATTATGCATATTTCGGATATAACCGATTACCGATTATTGTAATTGATTACACAGTACATTCATGTTTATACATACTTCGGATTTAATCGATTACGCGTCAGGATAATCAATTAAATTGCTCGTTGTAGTTACCCAGAATCCTTATGAACACTTTAATCGATTACAGGAGCATGGGTAATCGATTACATATGCTAAATAATCGATTACAGGAGCGCATTTAATCGATTACAAGCGATTACAAAAATTATTATAAATAGATCCAATGCTCAGCTGATTTAAAGAAGAGAGTAATTCGTATTCTGAGCATTCTAAAGGTTTCTAAACGTTCTCTAAGTGATATTTTTGGGTTCATAAAGTTCTTGCTTCCTTGAAACTCATATGGGTCTTAAGGATTGAGTGAAGCAAGATTTTCTTTTCTCAAAGCTTAAGGAAAGCCATGTTTTGAGTTTGTTATTTGCATTCAACCTGGTAAATTCATTCTAATACATCTCATCTTTGGATCATCAGGTGATTTCTTTCCTTACTCTTTGAGTTTGTAATTCTCTTTTGAATTTTGTATTTCCTTGTCTATTGTAAATGGGTTTCTTGCATGAAAACTAGAGATAGTGTTTCTCTAAGGGAAGCTGAATAGTGTTCTCAGTTTGGGTTTGGTCTCTAAGAGTCTAATAGTGTTTTAGACTTCTGAACTTTATCTAGGGTTGATAAAGAGAGGCTTGTATTTTCTTGTAAGAATATTATTTGCAATAGTGGAACTCTATTCTAGTGTTGAGTAGAAGAAAACTGGATGTAGCTTCATAGTGTTTGCAGTGAACCAGTATAATTCATTGTGTGTTTGTCTAATTCTGCTTATTTGATTGCTTTATGTGAATTCTTGTTAACTACTTGATTCTTGAAGCATTACATCTCTTGGGTTGATCTTTGGATAAAGGTTCTTGGTTGTGTTTGTGATAAAGCTCCAAAAGGGCTAAAACTCTGATTTTGATTAATAAACCTTTTAAAATTACCAAGGCTAACCAATTCACCCCCCCTCTTGGTTAAGTGTGAAGTGTTCCTATATTTTACAAAATCTAAACCACCAAACACGTTAGTACGTTAGTAGATCCTCAATATAACCAAATAAATTCACACAAGAATTATGCAGCTATATGAATGCATGAAATGAAGTTCTCCCAGGGTGCACATGGCCTCTACATATCATACTGTATGTAGCTACACCTCGTACTGGATGTAGATGCTACAATCATCTTACGCAAACATGCATGCTTTATGCCATATATGTGCACCTGGTCACTACATATCATATTGTATGTAGTATCAGATTCTGTTTCACAAAATCTTGTACTGGACTTGGAAACATGAATTAACCTATCATCACATCAACATCCATCAATAACAAAATCCATGATGCAAATACACACAACCTCATGGAAAAATTTATATCGCAACATCATACGTATCCAAAAGTATGGTTTAAACTATCATGCCTTATTCAAGTAAAAATTATACCAACTTAGGCATGACAATTGAATATCCTCAAGCTACAAAAAAATCATGTTAGTAATCTAACTAATAAACCACAATATATCTTTCAAATAATTTATAATTCCTTTAAACTTTCACGAGAAAAGATTAAAACCTAGCATGCATCTTAATCTCCTTTCACCTACCACCTTGCTATTTCATCCTCAAATTTAATCACTCAAGCATTTGAACCATTTAACTACATACCATTTGATGAGTCACTATTTACCTTTATTTTCTCACCTTTCTGTACTCATTTTAATCCTTGATTTGTGTTTAATCGTTTATATTCCGCACTGTTTCTCATTTAGGATTTAATTGGACCGATAATTCAGATCTTAACTAATTTGGATTTTTCTAGTTTAATTATTCCAATTTTTATTTTCAGGGCAGTTTAATAATTAAATGGGCTTGGAATTAATTCATGGACTTGAAGATTGGAGTGCCACGTCAACATCATTCTCCACATCAGCATTTTATTTTCGTTTTATTTTGTTTTAGTGATTTTTTGGGCCAAAATTGTTAGGAAAGGCCCATTTTCTTTTAGGTCAGACACTATTATTTATAGAATACTGTGCCCATGCAAAAGATTATCAGAATTCATGCTCAGTTTCTCTTTAGGGTTTTTAGGTTTTTGTTTCTGTCAATTTCGTTTTTGTTGATTTCGTTTTCGTTTGGATTTTCTGTTTCAGAATACTGTTTCGTTTTCGTTTTCGTTTCTGTCAATTTCAGTGCTTATTTCGTTTCTGTTTCAAGTGTTTAGTCTCATTTTCTGCTTTCAGTATTTTGGTTTTCGTTTAGGTTAAATTTCGTTTTTGCATTTGAATTTCATTTCTCTTCTAATTTCGTTTAATGTTCAGCTGCTATTCAATTCGTGTTTCTGTTGGCAAATAGAAGTGTTGCCCACCCTACAGGTTTCATTGAGGATGTCTTAGTTCGGGTCGATGAACTGATTTTTCCTGCTGATTTCTATGTGCTTCATATGGAGGAGGGATTCTCCCATGGTTCTGTTCCACTCATTTTAGGCAGGCCATTTTTGAAAACAGCCCGAACTAAGATTGATGTGTATGTTGGTACATTGTCTATGGAGTTTGGTGATATTGTTGTCCATTTTAACATTCTTGATGCCATGAAACATCCATCT